>JBBPKT010001112.1:0-10940 GCA_038089395.1 Pulveroboletus frians
GTCAGATTTAAGTGCAGGCGGTGGGGGCGGGCGTCGGGATGTGTGAGGGTCGGGACCTTGGCACGTAGGAGATGGGGATGGGGAACATCCCAGAGCATGGATGTAGCGCCATGCCTCAAGGTTAGCCACACATTCTGTGAGATCCTTTATCTGAGCCTGTAAGTTGGCCACAAGAGCTATGACATCCATGGGAGCAGGTGCCTGCGATGGGACCCTAGGGGGAGGGGGGGTGGTGGCACGACCCAGGGGTGCAGCTGAAGGGGGAGGGGGGACAGGTGGTGAAGTGGAGGAATGGGCAGATGCTCAAAGGTGCAGCAGCATATTGTTCTGGTACAGCTGCACTATGGGTGAGAGGACTCTGCCCATGTCAGGGTTGAGGGTAGAGGGGTGAAGGTGGCCCTTGAAGGAGTGAAAGATGTCCATGAGCCACCTGGTAGCCTGGGGGGAGTCAGCAGGGCATGCAATGGGGACAGTGGGGATGTGAGAGATGGTCCCCTTGTGAGGGCCAGTCCAAACGGTCCAAGACCAGGTGTAGGGATGGGTGGCAAAGTGACAAGAGACAAAGGTGGGGACAGAAGGGAGGGCGAACCTGGCACAGAAGGTGCTGGCGGGAAAGGCATGGAAATGTCTCCCAATGTCAGAGAGGTGAAGGGGGCAGGGAGCAGAGGGATCACAGTGGTGGGCAGGAGGGGGCCAGTGGGGAGGGGGGACTTCCCACAGGTAGATGGTGGTGGTACAGGTTCAAGAGGCATTTTTTTTGCCAGGCTCACTGACTTAATGCTCAATCAGCCTATTGTTCTTCCACATTCTTTCACTTTCTATATGATTACTCAGTGACCCTTCCTTTTCATATATAAACCCACCAAGTAGCTCCAGTGTATCCTTAGCTTAGACCTACTTGGCATTTATACATCCTATTCCTTTTATTGTGTTTTCACTCTACACCTAAGTGAGTGCTTTAGCTCATACTTGTGTCCTATCCCAATAACAAGGGATTGTCCTTGGTCCACCTGCTTCACTGGGCAGTTCCTCACCTAGTCCTTACTAGGGCAAACCCTTGACCTTACAATCTATAAGGTACCCTCTTATCTTCAATCTTAGGACCTCCAGCCAAGTTGTGCTTGGCCCTTTGGGGCCAAGTGTAACACCAACACAGTAGATGACAATATGGATATGGGTGATAGCCTGGATAGAGACAATGATATTGAGTCTGACATAGTGGACAATGACACAGATAAGTGGATGTGACTGATGACAAAAAAGAGATGAAGGGATTAGTAGATATGGGTGAGGATGACTCAATGGGGTCAGCAAATTTGGAAAATTGAGCACTGCACAAAAATGAAGGGAGGGATGCCTACTTGAATACCAACATGGTAGGGAGTGGAGATGGAGCCACATGACAGTCTCCCTGGAAGGCCTGCAATACCTCTGTCAAATACCCCAGTATGCTATGACCTCTGGGTCCTCTGAATGGACTGGACATGGCTCTCATTCAACTGGACTGAATACATCCAGGTCAACATTTATGATGGCATCCCTATCTGGGACAGATATGGACAGAACTAGGCATGGTAAATGTGGTGGGTGTGCAACTGTACTTGGATGGCTATGCAGCTGTAACAAAGCAGGTGTGACCTGAGGTGATAACATTGACTGCTGACATGACATGGGCAATGAGGGAGCACAGATGGGCAGAATGGATGATAAAGATGGAGCTGGATATGATCCTGGACTTGATACCAGGAGTAGTGCAGGCAGATGTGCCATGACAGATGATGGTGATGGATGAGGGTGTGAGACCAGATTTGGGACAATCAATTGTATAGGTGAATTGATGGCTATAGGAGCAGGCACTGGTACTGGATGTGGACATGGCACTGTTGTGGGGATGACAGATGTGGCAGATGGCACATTGATGCTCAGATATGATGACAAAAATGTCATAATACCAGTCTGGGGTCCTGACAAGAGAAATGTTGCTGCTGCCAGGACATCTGACAGTAGATAAACAGCATCCAGATGTATGTATATCTGGCCTGACAATCTCCAGGTGTTATCAGACCTGGATCTTGAGATCCTGTTGGAATCCAGACATGAACAGTGTGTCACAGTCTAGCTTAGACAGATGATGGCTGGATATAAGCAAATGGGTGATCTTGATAAATCATTGATGATATGTTCCAATATTGTCAAGGAGCTGCATAGCCCTCAATCTAGACTCCTGCAAGATGGAAAGAAGGTCAGCTTGAATATAATTATGTGGACTTTTGCATCCCAGATAGTGCTCCTTGACTTCCATAACAAAGGTGTCCCAATCTGGAACAGGATCTGCTGCTTCTGGGAGAGATTCCCAGAATTCAGTGTTGTCAAGGTCAGCATAGTAGACAGCAAGCTTGATCTTCCTTGGATTGTGTCAGAACCACAATTTTTCTTCAATGATATTTACAATTACAACCCCTATTATAAACCCCTATTCTTAACCTTCACCCGATTACTTTAGATATCCCATTCATTCACTAATCCAGGTCTAGGCTACCTTCAATTGCATCATTCCATTGACATCAGATTATGTCATCATCATTATGTCATGGTCTAGCCTATTGACATCACCATAACATCATTCCATTCTTGCTTATTTATCATTTCATATTTAGATTCCATTTTAATCTATTATTTAATATCTGTTAGTAATGTTCGGGTACAGGGCTCATCTAGATACAGGCTTTAGGGTTAGATACCTTATATAAGTAGCACTCGTCCTGTAAAGTAGTCCTCATACTTGATATTCTCATCATCTTTGCTCCTTTCATTCTCTGTCTGAGTTGAGAGTTCTCACATTAGGCTTACTTTCAGGCATTGTCTTATTGTCTGTGGGTTTGATCCTAATAGATTGGTTATATCTGAGCATATCTGTGAGAGTCAAAATGTCTTCAAGAAAGCTGGGCAGCTATTGTAGCTGTCTGTTATGATTTATATGCCTATCTTGTTTCTTTTCCCTTTTCACTGTTGGACTTATCCCTCCTTGCTTAGCTCTTGTTATGCTAAGCTTGTAGTTCTTCCCACCATGTGCTCGCTTGTTCCTCTTCTTTCCAGAATGTTCTTTGCTTACTCACTGAGTTCCTTTCACTATTGGCTCGCTGACTCAATGATCAGTCAGCTGTTTGTTCTTTCTTATTCTTTCAGTTTCTATACGATTACTCAGTGACTCTTCGCCCTCATATATAAATCTCTGAGTAGCACCTCTGTCCTCCAGCTTAGACCTACTTGGCTTTTACAATCCTAACTTCCTCTTTGTGTGTCTTCACTCTACACTTGAGTGAGCACTTTAGCTCTTGCCTGCGTCCCATCCCAATTACAAGGGATAAGTCCTCAGCCCACCCATGTCACCAGGAAGTCTATTGTCTGGAGTCACCAGGACAAACCCTTGACCTTGCCACCCCCTTGTCTCAGTATCTTAGGACCTTCACCAAGTTCATGCCTGACCCTCTGGGATCAAGTGTAACACTGTCATGCGTTGAATTGAGAGGCTTCAGGGGTGTCCTGGTAGGGTTGGATGAAGGTGGTTGGCATGCTGATGTAATGGGTCCAGGGAGTGATGTGAACAGAAGATGAGGTCAGACCTGGATGATGATGTAAACAAAGGAGAATTAATAAAATAGAAGCAGAAACTTCAAAATAATGAATAGGGAAGTAACAAATAGTGATGAATCAAATGAGAAGCAGATGGGATGAGCAAGGGTCCAGAAAAAGGTGTCCAAAACAAAAAAAGATGCTAAAAGAGAGCTAAGCAATAAATGGTCCCTTGAAGCTGCATACCACTGAACTGTATTCCTCCCTCACAGTGGGCTCCAGTTGTGAAATAATGATCCTTTCTGGAGTGGATAAGGACCTATGAAAAGGGGTGTGAGTGTACTCAACCTAAGGGAGGGTGTCAGATGGTAGCAGTCCAAGATACAGACCTGAGTGAAGAAAAATTCTTAAATAGAGGGAAGACAAATGAACAAAACAAAAGTTGGACTGGAACTGACAAAGACTGATGGAAAGGAAAAGATGATGAAAAGATCCCCTCATTCAGAAGCATGGGTACACCAGTTTTATAGTCCCAGGTACACCTGTAGACTTCTATCTACAAGATAAAACAAACCCAAGGCCAATTGGCACCCAGAGAACATACATACTAAAATGAGCTGGTCCAGACAATATGAATCTGGTACCAGACTGATGCAATCCAGACCTGGATAAATGGGCAGATTGTGCAAATGAATCCAGATGAACAATGAAATGGATGAGATACAAGAATGACCTACCTGGATGGATGATGGACACAATGGATGCTTTGAACAGATGCTTGAATGGACAAAAAGAGGGCTATACAACCATAGGAGGGCTTGACCTCCTACAGTGATATACATAATCTCCATCACCTTGCTTCTATATCACAGAACTCTCTCACAAGGATGTACTCTAGTCTTACCATGTATAGTAGTTCATTCCATGGACCCTGTGGTCCATGTGCACCATCCAATAATATATAAACTCAGATGTCTTAGCTGGTGTCCCCAGCTTTGACCACCTGTTATCCTTGGCTAACAACCTTGGGTAATTGAGTGAGCTGGAGCCCATTCTTCCATCTTCTCCTCACCAGGCTTGTAGAAGCCTGTAAGGCCAAGGCCAGTGGTGCAACATTCCAACATTCATAACACTTACTGAGTTTTCAATTAACTTGAGCATCAGTAGCTCAACTAGGTTTGCCCTATTCAAGCTGAACTATGGGCATATGCCCATTCTGATACCATGCATCTTGCAGGGGTCCACATCAAGCACCCCAGGTGTTCAGAAATTCATACACTAGGCCAGGGAAAACCTGGAGATGGCCCACAATGCCATCATAGAGAGCAGAGTGGTCCAGACACACCATGCAAATAAAAGACATATAGAGGGGATGTCTCTCCAGGTCAATGACTGGGTTTATCTATCAACCCAGAACTTGATGATGCCAAAGGGTAGAGCTTGTAAGCTCGTATTCAAGTACATTGAACCTATTAAGGTCCTTGTGAAGGACAGTGCCAGCAACACCTATACCCTGGAACTCCCTGAGGAGCTCCAGCAGTGGCATACATATCTATCTGCAATTTCACATAGCATTGCTACATCACTATGAACAAAATGATGACACACTCTTCCTAAAGAAGAACATGCACATGTTCTACAACATTGGATCATCAGATGCTAATGAGTGGTTGGTGGACAAGATACTCACTCACCACTAGGAGGGTCACATGGCCCACTTTCTCATTAAATGGAATCTTGGAGATTTCACTTGGGAGCTCAGCTCCAATTTTCATGAGCTTGAGACCCTTGACAGTTTATGACATACAAAATATACACTAGTTGCCTTGCAAATCAATGAGTGTGCTGAGACACACAAACCCACCAAGTGGGTAGTGTGATGGATCAATCAATTGATCAATCTACAACACTAGCAAATAAAATAAACCATATGACATGGAAAGAAAGAGAAAAATATTACCAGTAGATACAATAGTAGCAGTAACAAACATAAACACCAAACTCACAAAAAACCAACACTGCCTCCACTTACCCTTCTGCTTTGCCAATCATTTTTTACTTTTTTAATTTATTTTACTTATATCATACCATGTCCACAACCTTCTCTCTTCCTACCATCATTATCCTGTGCCACCAGCATGTCTGAGCATAGCTGCTCCTACCCCATTGTCCTCATCCTCCCCTTGCATCTCTCAGTCCTCTGAGGGCATTGACCACAGTCAATCCCTCTTGTGTGATCACATACCCCCTGGAGGCTCATCCACAAGGTCAGCCTCCTGTGCTGGCTGCTACAGCAGCTGCACTATCAGCAGTGGTGCCAAATGGTGCTGTGACCCCTCCTCATTGCCTGTGCACAATATCCATTGCAACAAGTGTCATCATTGCCCATTCCCCAGGCAGTGGATCTCTCACCCCCACCTGCTCACTCTTTGTTATGAACATGACTGCAAGGCCTGCAACACATATGTGTTGCACCTTGCAGACAGCATTCCCAAGGCCATCCATGACCTTACTGATGATGTGGCTTGTCTCTGTCAGCATACATAATGCTTACACTGACCTGGTAAGTTGTGTTGACCACCTTCAATGCAGCCATAACAACCTCTGCTCCTTGCTCACAGAGACCTGTGACAAGATTGCCCATCTGCATGATGCCCTTGCTGTGTCTTCAGGTGGCACCTCTGATGCTCCCCCTCCTGCTCCATTCACAGTGGCTCCCCAGCCACCTGCCACTTCTTTTGGGGGAGGGCACAGGCAGGTCCTGATGTTCCCCCCCTTCTTCTTTCTGCACAGGCTCTGCCTGCAGTTCCTTCTCACAAGGGGAAGGAAAAAGCAATCTCTCCCCTCCCTGAGCTATCTCTAGTTCTCCTGTATAAGAACATGATTGTGGACAAGCCAGCCCCACCACTGCTTGTCTAGGGGAACCTCTTCCCTGAATTCACTGGATCAGAGTTCCCTCAGGGTGTCCTTATCCTAGGAGATGCCATCAACTTCAAAGGTGTGCACACCCTATTTGTCAGAATAGAGGGAAACCTCTATGCTTACCAAGGGGTGTCTCTCAAGACTTCCATTTGAAACATCTCAAAGGGGATCCATCTCCCTACTCCTCAGTGATCTACCACCTTTACAGTCCACATGGACAGGGGCATCATGGGTCTCATTTACCTTTATAACACTGGAGACAGTGTCCACACCCTGTTCGTCAGGGTGCAAAATGAACAAGAGGGGAAGGCCCCTCATCTCAAGCAGGCTCAGGACCTGCTCACCTTCCTCCATCTCTGGAGGAAGCATTGTGACTTGGATGCCAATGAGGTAATGCACACTATGATGAAAAAGTGGAGGCCCCCTGCATGGGCCTCCAAAAAGGCCAAAAAAAAAAGAGGCCATGGAGGAGGCTGCTCAAGTTTTCAAGGATGCAGGCACCTAGCCTGCTGAGACAGTTCCACCCCCCACTGCCCCAGTGCTCAAGAAGCACATCATTTCCAGTCCAGCCACCACTATCTCAACCAGCATTGAGAGAGGCACCACAACCCTGCAGGAGCACATCACTCCATCTACTCAGGAGCAGAGTTCCAGCACACCCCTCACTTTGTGTGTCATAGACTAGCCCTCAGGGTCCATATCTGCTGCTACCCAGAAAAAGGGTAGCTCCTCCAAGGGCCATTCACAAGGCCCAGTTGTTCTCTCAGAGAAGAAGCCCATCCTCCCTCATGATGCTTTGTCATTTGATGCCCCTGATGGAGTGTGGATTGACTACATCAAATGGTGGCAGTGGAAATACCCCACCAATGACCAGTGCTGGATGATCCAGAAGGTGTTCCCTGGGGCCACTGGCACCCCTGTCATCCTGGACAATCCTCACTTGGAGCTAAATGCTCCCTTCTGATATCAAATGAGGGGTCTTCTCCTTATGGACCAACTTGCTCCTGTGCCCCAAGGGTATGTTGACTGTATGGTGTGGCAACATGGCCTCACCTGTCTCCCTATCATTCCTGGACAGTACAAGTCCTTCCTTGACTGAGCTGAGGTTGGGCCTGCTCAGGAATGTAAATCTACCTGAGTCACCCTTGCAGATATCACTGCCTATCTGGCTGCTAATGGGGTCACCTCCCACATCACTGATGATGCTGTTCAATGTGCTCATCAATGCACTCAGAAAATGCTCAAGTGTATTGAATTTGCTGAAGGCAATGAGAACACTGCCACCTGGGACCTCTATGACCCTTTGAGGACTGATCTCAGGGCTGAGGTAGCTGATGAGTCCCTCAGCTGCTCCTTGGAGTGGTATGAGCAGGAGGCTCATCAAGTCAAGATATCTCTGGAGGACATACCTCCCTTGGTTGCCCACCCTGGTGTCCTAAGGGACTCAGCCCTCTTCTAGCAATTTAGTGAGGCTGTTGCAGTGTATGATGTGCCCCATGTTCACCATGGTGATGCTGATGGGGGAGGTTCTCCCATGCAGCAGGACCACTATAAGAATGGCAAAATTGAGGACTGATCACAGATGTGATCAGTCTCCTATGCCAGGACTCATACAAGATTCAACTCTTGCTTGTTTTTTATTTTTACCTTTTATCTCCTTGTTCTGTTTGCTCCTGTTCTGTTCTCCCAACTTGTATTTAGTGCTTTGTATGGCCTCTCAAATATTGACTCACCTCTTCAATTCATGTATTGCTGCTTTGAATTTACCTCACTATATTTCTGATCTACTGTTATCCAGTTCTATTGCTTTCTGACTCATTGTTCAAGCCACTACTGGCTCTACAAGGGGAGGGTGTCAGGGGCAATGGCCTCTCTACATAATATATATCCTTGACTGTGTATTTACAAGTGCATGTGATATGAAGTAATCACATGCATGGTACATAAATAATCAATCTTTTCTAACACCACATTCTTTTATATACCATCCTTTGAGACTAGCTTCTTCCTTTACTCTTCTTTACCCCTTTATTCTTGACTATACAAATGCCTGAACAAGGCCAACTTCATTTCTTCATTTCTAATCCTTTCTTTAATAATTCCACCTTTCTTTCATCATTTCTTTCTCTTTCATTCTCTTCTTCTTCAGCATATTGCCTTCTGTTTGCCATTAGCTCTGCATATCGTCCATGTTCTTCTGCCATAATTTGAAGTCCTTTTCTAAAAAACTGATCTGAGGTGGTGTTGATTCCCTTTTGATGGCCAAGGACAAATAAATGCAAGGGGATACAAGAAATAATCCAGAGACAAGCATATTGAATGTTGGCTTCAGAGTTTAGATGAACATGAAGACCTCATAATGATTGCCAAGTACCCTTGAGATAGCCAATTGTATGCTCAGAATGAATGCAAATCTTGGAAACATAATAGTTATAGGTGGTATTTTCCTTTATATCACTATCAGGTCTTTTTGTAATAAGTAATTTTTATATTAAAGATATACATATATCACTTACTTTTTGTATGGTATTTGACACCAATCATAGAGAAGATATGTAATATCAGTAAAGATTCACTCATCTGATCCAAGTAGGACTTCATGCTCCTTGTAGATATGTGTTTCAGAAAAGGCTGTGGAATCATGTTGACTTCCAGGAAACCCTACAGAATAGTCCACAATATGAAGATCAGGAGTGGATACAATCTAGAAATATGTATATATGTCACTTTAGCTCTTAATAAATAAATATATCTAAACATTCAAAGAGTAATTGAACTTCCTGTTATAAAAGATATTTCCAAAATGGCCAGGATGAGAGTATAGAGGAACCAGAGTTTCATCTACCATTACCCAATCATTTCTCCAAGCTAGACAAGAGTTATTATCAATTTATTGCTTGGCTTCCTCTTTTTCCTCTGCTGATAGCTAGTAAAGTGCTGCTCTTCGAAAAACTGGGCAACAAATTGCCACCATGACATGTGTTATGATTCTCATTTATCTCTTGTTCTTTTTCCTTCTTTGGACTTATTTCTCCTCAATTAGTTCTTGTCATATTAAGCTTGTAGTTCCTTCCACCACATGCTCAATCATTCTCCCACATTCTCCAATGTTCTATGCTTACTCATAGAGTTCCTTCTGCCATTGGTTTGCTGACTCAATGATCAGTCAGCCTTTTATTCTTTCATGTTCTCTTAGTTTCTAAACAATTAATTAGTGTCCTCTGACTCCTGTATATAAACCATGCCCTGTAGCTCTCTGTATCTTCAGCTTAGACCTACTTGGCTTATACAAATTCTATTCCTTTTCTTGTGTCTTCACTCTACATCTGAGTGAGTGCTTTTGCTCATACCTGCATCCTATCCTGATTGCAAGGGATTGTCCTTGGTCCACCTGCTTAACCAGGAAGTCCCCTTGTCTAGCTACCACTAGGACAATCCTTGATCTTGCCATTTGCAAGGTACCCCCTTGACTCAAAGGTTTAGGACCTTCTCACCAAGTCTATGCTTGACCCTTCAGAATCAAGTGTAATAACATGATTGGTTACAAGCCAAATAGTCCCATAGCCAATCCCAGCCCATAATACTACCATGGTTGTGCTAATTGCATTACCATAGTGCCCAAAGCAATAAAGAGCAATAGCAAGCTGAGCAGCAACAGATAATTTCTGTGGAAGATTATATAACTTGCAAAACTATAGGCTCAATCCTTCTGATGCCATCTTTTAGCAGGATAATGATCCCAAGTATACTTGCAAAAAGATCAAGAACTGGCTGGCTAGAGGAGCAAGAATTCAGGACTATGATTTGGCCTGCACAGTTTCCTGACCTGAACCCTATTGAACACCTCTGGGATTATCTCAAAAGAAGACTTGCAAGGCATGAAAACCCTTTTACTGGAATTCATGAGTTATAGAAAAAGACTGAGACAGAGTGGTGGGATATAGCACCTGAGGAGTGTCAAAAACTGATTGAAAGCATGCCTAGAAGGGTTTGGGCAGTGCTTAAAGCAAAAGGAGGCTATACCAAGTACTGATAACATCCAAATACCCTTTCTATGGCATTGCTGTTTTAAATGAATCATATCTTCACCACATGTAAGCCAAATCATATGACCCTAGAAGCAATTATGTAATCAAGAGTATTTACTATATATGACTTCACCAAAGCTAAGCAAAATTCCCATGACCTTTGGTAATATATTCCATCCACCATATGAAAGGCTAATATAGAAAGAGTTTTTGAGGTCACAATATTATTTATATTGCCTTGCCATATGTCACTCTTCACCTGTGTATTTGTATCCATCTACCTCAATCAATTGTGTCAGTTGCTGAGCAAGGTTAATGCCACTGTTGCCCTGCAGATGGCACTTCCCCAAGTGGATAAAAGGGCACATGAACCCACATGACTTATGTATTACGTAATTACATCGCAATGCTAACCAT
>JBBPKT010001113.1:0-10920 GCA_038089395.1 Pulveroboletus frians
CTGATATTTTGCGCACTTTGCCCGACCATAGCATACACCCTTGTCTCTTTCTCTAAAAAAGATTAGTACCCGCACAGAAAATCAAGTAGGCTTGGATGAGGGTGACAACTAATCAAGCTATCAAGCTATCAAGCTTCAAGGGTGATGCATTGATGCATGATGAGCGTGGTCGAGAAGCCGGAAGCGATGTTGTGCCGCATTTGACCTTCTCATTTGGTTTTTGTCTATTGAAGTTACGACAAGTCCTGGTTCGTTTGCGCGATGAGTATGTGGGTGCTTCGTGACCTCGTGGCTGTCGAGAGAGTAGTATAGAGTACTTGGGTGAGTGTCAGCGTAGAGTGACTGGCATTACCCCATCTCATCCGCTTGTAGTGCCCGGCTTCCTCCTACACTCCCATCATCTTGCCCGCCAATCGCACCAACATCCCCACAGCGAAGACGGCTGGACCTCCACCTGGATGGGTTCGTTCCTCCCGATCTCTCGCAGAACAGGACTTTCCTTACCCTCACACCTTGACCTGCTTCTTTTCGAGACGGAGGTAATCTGTGTATCGATGACCGCACTCCTGACAAGCCCACTAATCACCGTTTGTCGACCCACGACCATCGAGCTTGTCTAGGCCACTAGCGCTTCTCTCGCTGACGATTCTAACGCCGTTAGACGCCCCACGATCAGACCCACCCATCTGTCCATGCTGGCTACTCACCCCCACCTTCATCAACTTTACAGACCATACGTATGCTCTCGCACCAAGCACAGTAATTCCAACCTCGAATCCAGCAAGCTTCCGGTCGTGCTGAATGTTTGCACCTCTTTACCTCGAACGATGTGATCCATCCTCAAGAGTACCTCCCATACTCTGATGACATCCGTCCATCTACCAACTTAAGTTTCCAGGTGCTACCCATTTCAACAGCCTAGGCATCGACCATTTCTTTGACCTGCGACAACGTCGACACCATCACACGCAAGACTCGTACATACCTCCGAGAAAGCCAAGCATCCATCGCTTCTCCACTCTGATGATCCTGTCACCTTCTACAGACGCCACGACACCTCTTAGATCTGAGCAGAACCATGAATGCCGCCACTACTTCTATCCTCCCTTTATGACGACACCTCTTTTTCTTTTCTCCAGTGCGTCCCTGGGGGCACGGAGAAAGGTCGCTGGCGGGGATGGCGCGTTCGTGTTTTCCCTCGGGCCTGGTTAGGCCCATTCAGCTTTTGCAGCTTCAGATGGATCGTACCCTGCGACGACTCTGTTTAATATGGAGAATGCGACGGTGATGGTGACGATGACTCAGGACGTTTTTCGCGAATTCGAATGACGATAGTTGGGACGTGTCGAGCAAGGTCGACGGTATCCGATAGTCGAGGACTTGGACAAGTAGGTGACACTCGATGGCAAGAGAACAATACAAGTCCATTCGAGATTGCTAACCCTGCTGGATCTGGTCAAGTCAGACGGCTGTCAAGGTGCAGATGGTCACGCCTGGCAAGGCAATGCTCAGGTGTGGTCGTCGTCATGTCCGACTTGCGCCCATTGTTTACGTGGCGTTTTATGGGCAGATGAGCGACGCGCAAGAATGGACGACGATCACCGTCCGTCGTGGGTTGTGGTTTGAACTCTCGGTGGTGAGTGGCGTCCGACCGGACGCAGATTCGGATTTGGAGCGATGTCGAGCTCAAGAAGTGATCTCGGCTCATCCTGGCCTTGTTCATACCGTCAGAGTCAAACACATGGTATGTCTTCTGGTTCCTCCTTTACCTGTTCACCCTTGGTGACCAGCTCGACGTACACTCTTTATCCCTTTCGCCTGCGATTCTTTCCATGTGCCAGTCGCTCCGCGGATGTGCAGCATTTTCTCCGCCCCGACGTTCTTTTCTATGCTTTCACCTGGTCTTGTCACACATCCCCTGATACCCGCAACATCTCTCGCGCCCTCTTGCTGCCTCGGTTCGGTGGATCGCACGTTTCCCTTTCCTTGGTGCCTGCTCCCCCTTGCCTTGCCTGCGTGGATACCGGCATACCATCCGTGTATCCAGCGGCATGATCACCGATCCAAGGCCGCATATATTCCAAACGCATGGACGAGTTCACATGGACACGCACGAACACGTATTCAGACAGATGAACACGAGCAGTGATATAACGAGCTACCATCATCGCGCGATTGTCACTATTATCATCAACTCCGGTAAAACATCCGCGAAACGTGTGTCTCTCTTATTCTTTCCCACTCAAAAGAGGGAAGATGAATTAAACAGATAAGTCGAGAGAATACGAAAAATCCAAGGATAGCATAACGTCGCCTCGCGTTGTGTCTGAGGAGATGATTACAAAAGTACAACACCTTTGTCCATAGGAATCATGATGCGTACGCCAGTACACGATGGTCATCATCCGCTTGAGAAAAGCGTGCAGAGGTCATCGTGGTCTCATGTCAAGTTCTTGAAACATCCCGGGCCCACACTCCTGAACCCCTCACAACGTCCGCTTCGGATGACCCGGCGGAAGCGGTGATATCAAGTACCTGCATGGCTCGGGTCAGCCAATGCACCAACTACCCCTCCATAGGGTCCACTCGATAGAGCACCTACCGACGTCGATACCGAGTCCGACACGTCCGTGGCCAAGACGTACCCCGAGATGTCGGGATCACCGTACCTCCACACCAGCGAGGCTTGCGTCGCGAAGACAACCGGAGCGTCCCAGTCAGTCCCATACGTATCCTCTGGCAACGGTACCGACCGCCACCGCGGTGCACCAGGCACCCGTGCCGAGTCCCGGTCCCGGAGCGCGCATGACGAACTGTGTGCCACGTCCGCTGCGGGGTCATCGGCGTTCGCCGGTCGTAGACCCGACCTGAGCCCGGACAACACGTGGTCGAGCTGGAGAGGCGATAACGATAAGTGGCACGGAGCCAGTGGCTGTTCTTGCGCCAGAGAGGGCGTATAGGTATCCTCTGCGCTGTCGCTCGAGTCCTCCGCCGCGCCTCCCCCGATTCCCCGATCCCACAGTGGACCGCTGGCGGTCCTGTCCGAGAGGAGACATAGCCGGGTCGACTCGGGTGTCGTAGTGCTCATCTGGTCGGGCCATGTCTGGGCGCACGCCTTGGACGTGTCGATGGAGAGACCGGCCCGGAAAGCACATCGTTTGGCGTGGTACGTCGGACGCCGTGTGCGACGGCACTGGTGGGCGATGTGCGTGTACCGTGCGTTGGTGTGGCGGAGACGCTGGGCAAGTTGGGTGAAGTGGGAAATCGAAATGGACGGGTGGGTGGACATGAGAAAATAGATACAGGGAGGAAGGAGGGTGTGTAGAACCAACGGAAAGAGAAAGATCTATCGCGGGTGGTGCCAGACGGCGATACAAGACGACGAGACGCCATTTTTATAGTGGTATGGGCCATAGTACGTGTTGTGGGTTACCAGTGCTGTTGCCACAGAATGCTGCCAGCGCAGTGCCACTGGCAATTGCCGGCAGTTATGGAAAGCCGGACATGCTCTCTCCAGGGGCCCGGAGTGCTTCCGCGGTCTGGCAATCCGGATATCTATATAAGGAAAGTTGCATCTTGGGTAGTGTGTGTCCAGCCTCAACTCTTCAGCTCATTATGTGACAGATATGTAGTCTGTCAAATATACTTCAATATAACTGAGGTGTCTGTGGGGAATCTATCTCAGTGAGAAGGGAGGATATACATCTCAACCTTTGTGTATATTTACCTATGTTGTACCTAGGAACACTATGGTTGCCAGTTATTTTGAAAGAAGCTAAATAAAGTTCTATTAGGTGCTTGTGAGTTGTTGTCCTGAAATAATTTCCTTCACCCATGTTAACAATAGATATTCCCATGCTTCCTCCATGGAATAAATATAATTATTGGCAAGAGTTGGTCACACCCCTGGATGAAGAAGATGGTGATGAAAGCCACTTGACTTGTGACATTCTTCAATGGATCTCATTACTGGGGTGATCAGCTTCAGCTTGAACCAGCAAAGAATAATATAGCATGAACATTAAAGCAGAATTGTAAATCTCATTGGTATAGATTGATCTTACAAACAATGAGCATACAAGATCACAGGTACATTATATCACTGACTCTTGGAAAATTGGTATCTATTTTTCTTATAAGCAATGAGCATAATTTTTTTTGACTCAAAGAGGAGGGAAGGTTTAAACAGATGGAGATACAATCATCAGGCTGAAAGAATGAAAAGAAAAATACAAGGATAGTATCACATGTGACATCATACCAAGGGAGATAATTACAAGTGTCCATCCAGGAGTACAAGGATCATGATGCGTACGCTGGTACACGATGGCCATTATCGGCTCGAGCAAAGCGTGCAGGGGTCGTTCTCGTTTCGTGCCAAGTTGTTGAAACATCTCGTTCGGTATTAGGAGGGGCGACGCTCCTGGACCCCTCACAGGACGACGCGGACGCGGTGATACCAAGGCCAGTATAGCGTGCCTGCGCGGTTCGGGTCAGCCAACACACCCAGACCAGCCCAGACTGCCCCCCTAGGGAACTCGATAGAGTACTTACCGACGTCGATACCGAATCCGACACGTCCGTGGCAAAGACGTGCCCCAAGATGTCGGGATCGCCGTACGTCCACACTGGCGAGGGTTGCGTCGCGAAGACCATCGGGGCGTCCCAGTCGGCCCCATACGTATCCTCTGGCAGTGGTATCGACCGCCACCGCGGTGCACCAGGTACCCGGTCCCGGAGCGCGCATGGTAGATTGCGCACCGCGTTCGCTGCGGGGTCATCCACATCCGTCTGTCGTAGACGCGACCCGAATCCAGACGACACGCAGTCGAGCCAGAGGGGCGACAACAATGAGCGACACAAAGTCAGCGGCTGTTCTCGCGCCAGAGAGGGCGTGCAGGCGTCCTCTGCGTCTGCCCCGATCCCCCTATCCGAGAAGCGACACGTCGTCGTAGTGTTCATCTGGTCGGGCCATGTCTGAGCGCGCGCCTTGGACGTGTCGATGGAGAGACCAGCCCAGAAGGCGCGTCGTTTGGCGTGGTACGTCGGACGCTGTGTGCGACGACATTGGTGGGCGATGTGCGTGTACCGTGCATTGGTGTGGCGAAGACGCTGGGCAAGTTGGGTGAAGCGGGAAATCGAAATGGACGGATAGGGTGATGAGAGGGTGGACATGAGAAAATAGATACAGGGAGGAAGGAGGGTGTGTAGAATCAATGGAAAGAAAAAGACCTATCGTGGGTGGTGCCAGACGGCGATACAAGACGGCGAGACGCCATTTTTATGTTGGTATGGGCCATAGTACGTGTTGTGGGTCCCATCTTGTTGTTCCAAAAGCGGACATGGACGTGATCGACACCATCCACGTGACGACCAGGACCGACGGTTGTCAACACGAGGACGTCGACAAGACGAATATGCCTGCACTTGCACATAAGATTGGCACGTTCACCACCGCCTGGTCGTCACGGATGACTGATCATTCAACAGGGTCTCTCCTCTTTTGTCCCCGTTGTGGAACCCTTCTCGCCTTGCCACAGGGCGACGCGCAGGTGGTGACTTGTGAACTGTGCCGACACGAGGAACCGGCCTCTTGTACGTCCTGTCATCCCACATGAGCCGTCGGATGGTGATACCACGCAAGCCTATGAAAATACAGAGATCGTCACCCGCTCTCACCCGGATGCATTCCCATCTGCGCTGAGACAGAAGCGCAAGACACAGACCAAGACCCACGAGGGCAAGGTCTTGCCCAAGGTAGGTCGTCCCGTCCGTCCACGTCCCATCATTCAACGTGCTCAGGTGACTGAAAAATGCCCGTCGTGTGGTCACTTGGAAGCATTCTACGAGGAGAAGCAGGTGGGTACTGAGTGCGTCTCAGGATCGTACTTCATCCCATCACACAGATGCGTAGTGCAGATGAAGGATCAACGATTCTCTACACGGTACGTGTCCGCTACCCAGGGTATCGACCCTGCTGATGTGTCCGTCTTCAGTGTGTGTCTTGCAAACACGGGTGGCGGATCAATAACTAGCAGGGTTGGGCGGAGATAGTGGCCTTGTGCTCTACACGTTTACCCCTACACTACAAAAAAGGGCAACCACGCCAAAACCGCCGAGGATGCTCGCGAGTGACGCGACGGCACCTTCCCGGATTGGGATACTGTCTTTTGGCAGACTGTGAGAATGGATCAGTGACGGTACTGCCCTCATACGACGGACACACGTTGAGAAGTAGAACGTGAGCACAAAGGTGGCGACGAGGAGCACGAGTGCGATGTAGGGTAACAAAGGTGCGGCGATGTAGGGAGTAAACGGAGGCAGGGCCGTGTGCAGGGCCTGTTCGGCGTGGTCAATACGTCGGTGGTGGTGGCGAGAGACATACCTGGACGGTCTCGTAGGACATTCTGGATGGAGAGCGCGCGTTCAGTCGGAGCTGACGTATCACGTTGGCAGCCAAACAAGTGTCATCAAACCCATATCCATCACCGCCGTCGTTTTGCCCTTCTCTCATTCCCTCCATCAAGGTATCCACGTCCTCGCCACGTCTTTGCGTCCTCACCGTCCTTGCAGATGTCTGCGGCACAAAAAGTACAGCAACACCCCGTGTTCGTCCAGGCACAGACCAAGGTCAGCTACCACCTCAACCAGCTCGACAAGGAGGTGCGCATGTCCTCGCTGTTGTCTTTCCGACACTGACCACGGTATAGCTTGCAAAGTATGCCGTGCTAAACACGCTCGAACAACACACACAAGTACCCAAGACATTTATCGCTATCGGCACCGTTCTTCTCATCGCACTCTTCCACTTTATCAACCCCCTCGCGGCACCCGTCTCGAATCTCATCGGATGGGCACTCCCCGCATATCTCTCTCTCAAGACCCTTGAACGGTCCTCTTCACAAGATAACGTCCAGTGGCTCACTTACTGGATCCTCTTTGGCTTCTTCAGCTTTGCAGAGAGTTTTGCGCTGGGTCTCATTTTGTATTATGTGCCATGGTACTATGCGTTGAAGACGAGCTTTGTGCTCTGGCTTCAGCTACCAAACTCGCGGGTGCGTGCGGATGCTGCGTGGATCGCTTGCATGTGTCTCATTCCTCGTGATCCTAGGGTGCGCAATTCGTGCATGCCGCCGTCCTGAAGCCTGTGTTGGCAAACGTGTCTGGATTTTCCCGTGCTGTCGTACCCACCGACACAGTGACTGCGGAGGGGCTGCGCGACCGCGTGAACACGGCCACGTCTGACTGAAGTAGCTGATGGGGGCAGTGGTCTCGATCCCTTTCTGTCCGTCTCCTTGTCCCGCTTGTCTCTTCCCCGAGCGTCGGTGACTGCTTATCCATGATGTTGTAATTGTCAGGTATATGGCTTTCATAGACACTTTTTTTTTCCGCGTTGGTATCCTCATGTTGTGGTCATCCCTGAGCCTCGCGGATAGAGGGCGGTCGTGTGCACGCTTGTCGCGTTGCTGGCGACACCGGCTGTGGTAACTCGAAAATCTCACCGTCCTCGGTACCGAGAATGCTTTGACGCTGATGGTAGTCTGCATCCACTGGCTGATCCGAGCGTGGCAGTACGTCTGGCAGATATCTCTATGGCAGTCAGGAGGGCACCGCCCTGGACAATCTGATCGACAGCGAATCCGAGGGGTATCGACAGACCGATGTGGTCAGGTGCTTGGTCTCAATTCAGACACGACTGAGATGTATTCTGACGAGGACAACAATGGCTCAAAGGCCTTGGAGAGGTGATCCTGGCAGATTCGGAAGCGTCATTTAGACGACGAATGCAGTGATCGACCGTCGTCGTCAAGGTGAGCGCCTTCATGGAATGGGATCAAACAGCAACGATGGGCGTTCCTATCGTTACCCCCCGCCTTGATGACCCATTTTCCTTGGCTATTGGTATTTAGGAGGACGTCGTCTGGTCACTGTCGATCGGGTGATCGACCGCTCTCAAGTCTGGTAATCCCATGCGTCTCAAGGTGGTCGTCGTGTATGGATGTTACGAGGGACGAGGACTCGGTCAGCGACGCATCGATCAGACATCCCTCCCAGACATGTGACTGATTGGGTACTCTCGTGATACACATACCCCTCCAGCGAGAATGAAGCGGGGAAATCTGATAGTCGTCGACGATGTTGATGTGTTGAAGAGTCGATCTACCTAGGGAGAATAGTATCCAGTCGGCACACGAACGGGCAAACAATCGCCAGGAGGCTATGTTAACGGTGAGAAAGACAGCACAGGTAACCACGCCCGAGGAAACCACACGGCGTCATTCAGACGGATGCCTCAAACACGCCATCCCGCAATCGTTCCCTCCATTCACTCCCAGAACCCGGTAATATATCGCTGTGTCCGTTCTTCCGTTGCACGACGACACTCGGAACGATCGAATAGCCCCTCAGACGGCCACTCCGGACGAGCCACGCGTACGCCTGGTCGAGTGCTCGAGAGTATGCAAAGGACGGGTAACGGAGGTGTTGCAGGACCCGCCGAGCCCCGGAGGACGAGAGTGCGTATGCGTGCGAACATTTCGGATAGTGTGATGGATGGAGGTTCGTGTCCGTGAATGCCGTGAGCGACGGGTAGTGGGATTCGTTGGACCAACAGTGACCTTGACAAGGTCGCGGAGCGTTTCGCTTGGATCGAATAAAAACAGGTTTCATAACATCATCGTACGTACCCAAAAACACGATATCCCATCCTGCAGGCAGAAACGTCCAGACCTGAGACAGTCGTGCGGAAATGTTTTTTTCCATGTCGATGTCGTCCTCGAAGATGACGGCCACATCGTCTCCACTGCCGTGCACACGCGACGCTTGTGTTTCGACAAACTGGCGAATAGCTAACACGTGTGAGTGCCAACAGGCGATCTTTGCTGGAGAAAGGAGCATCCATTCTGGGATATCGTTGGTGAACGTGGGGATCGTATCGTCCTCGGTCGCACACGGAAGATACGTCGAAAGGCCGACCTTGCTGGCAGGTGACGTGTCGGCCCACCTATCGAAACCAGACTCGCGCAAGGGTCCCTGTGAAACCGAGAGCGCGTCAATCTCCTCGGGCCAACGAAAATCGGGCATGCCAGCCTGAACGATCGTACGATGCTCTGCGCGATGGAAAGCGACCCAGTCAAGAATACGGTCGACGAGTATGGCATTGCGAGGGACGGCATCGATAACGGTCCACGTCAGGCCTTGAATCGTCTGCAGAAACGCCATCTGGTCGCGTCTGTCGTGTCGATCTGGAAGCGAAATAACGTAGATGTGTGCGTGAACCACCCCGATACCGAGATTCGGGACGATTTGAAGGCTGTTCAGAATGGACGGGTCGCTCGGGCTCGCCTTGGTGAGATGCTGGGTTGTCGCAGTCGTCCGAGCTAGATCCACTTGGAGGAGAGCAGAGAGGGTGGTAGATTTGGGAACGATGGAGATTGCCAACGACCATAGGATAAACGCGAATGCAGACAAGAGAAATATGTATCTGGTGGATATGACCCTCCTTAACAAGGTGATGTTCATGGCTGGGACGATAGCGGAAATGCGAGCGTGGGATGTAACTTGGTACTGTACAACCACGTGCCCATATACGGTGAATGGCACTGCTATACACCATACCTGCAAGTTATACCCTGATTGATTTGCGAAGTACTGACCTGACCTGGCAGGTGACGCCCAGTGAGAACTGGTTCGCATCTGGCGTGGGGAGATGTGACCAGACCTGATACTTGTGAAATTTTTGTGACGAGATATGAGATTGTGACGTGCGATGTAATGTCGAAGGAAGGTTTGTATTACTATTGTGCTGCAATCATACAATATCACGACGCATTGCAGTGATTGCGGCGCAATCGCAGGCGATCGCAGCAATCTAGCACCATTGCAACTGCTCGTGACGCAAGGTGTAGGCCTATAGGTTTCAATATCACCGTCTTTTCCTCCCTTCCTTTGTGCGAGATCGCTCCTGCCTCTGACTTTCCCCAGCTTCTCTACAGTTATCACTGAGTACGATGGAATCTAGTGAGTCCTTGGACAATGCCAATCGATACCTCTGCTCGTGCTGCAAGTACTGCAAAGGAGCACCTCAACTAATCTCCAAAGCAACCTTTTATCGCCATCTCGCTGAGGCTCAAGAACACGAAAAGAATCAGCTTCATGCGATGAAGACGAGATCATTCCACGAAGCCCATACCTTGCTCGCAAACAAACGACACCATCTGGTCCCGTCAAATACCTACCCAGAACAGCCAAGTCTATCTCGCAAGCCCTCGCGTGCAGACACAGAACGAGCTCTGGCCAAGAGAGCCCGGGAGCTTCCTGATTCACAGCACCGTGCCGGAAAAAGAAAATGTGCCCGTATGAAAGAAAACGCCCCGATTGTGAGTACCACCCTGCACCTAAGTAATCTCGCGTTGTGTATGATAGTCGGGTCAGCTTCAGGAACATGTTCCTCATCCACCTCGGCGCCTCTCTTCCACCAACAACTCCAGTGCATCTGGTCCAGCCGATGATGTGCCACCTCCTTCGCCCATGTCGGAACGGTCTTCTCGACCATCTCCTCCTCCTGATGATCCTGATCGGGAATTCTCTCAGTCCCCTCCTCCTGATGATCCTGATCGGGAATTCTCCCCCTCCCCTCCTCCTGATGCACGCCCAGATCCTCCAGATATACGTCCAGCACAACCTCGTGCTTACCGCATTGCCTAAACCATAGAAGACCGCCTGCCATCGACCTCGATGAGCTCTCGCAGGCTACTGTACTCCCCAAACTCCAGCAAAGTATGGTGTTCATCACCATGCTTAGGAACGCTTCCCTCGAGGATCCAATTGCAAAAACGACTGAGATAATACTTCAAAGGCTTCGTAATCCACCTACTGCTCCTATTCACCTGAATGATCCTGGTATCCAACATAGTATTG
>JBBPKT010001114.1:0-10920 GCA_038089395.1 Pulveroboletus frians
AGGGTGGTGAGATGGAATGGGAGGGAGGGGGAGGTCCGGCGCACACGAGTGCGTACGGAGCGAAGAGTAGCAAAAACGAGAGCCTGAAGGATTGTTGCGTCATACTGCTATCCGGCAATGAGTGGGGCCGCAGTCCTCGAGAGAGGGTGATGGCTTGCATTTAAGCAAGCAAAGGCCCAGCATAGGCGGACCTACGGCGGGAGCCAGATCAGCAGTCTCGCGGCCTCGAGTAGTAGGCATGACAATTGGAAGGCAGCGGACACAAGCAGGACGAGTTAGGCTGTTTGAAAGGTGGGACCCGGAGCACTCCTCGGCCTTGTACCACCCCGGCGATTGTTCTGTTAGGAGGGCCATCCCGATGCATAACACACAACAAACCCCATATGCTCACATCAGATGGACGTGTAGGAGATTCTCAGTCTGACAGTAGTGAGGCCTTTGTATTATATATCTACATGTGAGGAGCAATGGTAACGGATACAGAGATTAGGGACTCACCTCAGTCTGATGGTAGTCAGGACTGAACTACTACTAGTATGTTCGTAGCAAGCCGGAATATTTTATTCGCACGGTACTACAAGTGGGACAACTTCCTCACATCTTCGTCTTGCACTTTGTCCATGGCATCCAGGATTGCCCTCAACACTCTCAAGGCGTCGGGTGAGTGTTCGGTCGCACCGTTCCTTTTCTCTGTTCATAACCAGTTATTTCGATAGCCCGACCACGCGTGGCGCCAACCGTCGCCCGGGCTGTCTCAGCGTAGGGCCACATACTTCACTTGATGAACAAATAAAATAATGGCATTCATGCAGTCGTCCGATGAGCTCTAACCCTCCTCCACCAGCGGAGCGCGCGTCCGAAATTATTAACACTCTTCCCTCCTCTCCCGGCCTCATCACCAAGACTGGCGCAGCTCTCCTCGGAACGGGTCTCCTCGCTACCGCTATTTCTCAAGAGCTCTATGTTGTGAACGAGGAAACGGTTGTGGCTGTGGGCACTTTCATCCTCTTTGCATACATCTATAAGGTAGGTGGACTGTAACATGTGAGGATATGTTGCCGACGGCCTGTAGGCAATCCAAGAGCCATACAAGAGTTGGGCAAGCGGTCATATTGAGCGTATCAAGAATGTCCTCAATGATGCACGAGCTGGACACACACAAGTAGTCAAGGACCGCATCGACTCAGTCGGGCAGATGAAAGACGTGGTTTCACTCACGGAGGGTCTGTTTGCTCTCTCAAAGGTCAGAAGTTCCCCATGATAATATCAAACTCAATTTGAATATATATCCCATGTTGCAGGAGACAGCTAAGTTGGAAAACGAGGCTTTTGTGCAGCGTCAAAAGGTGGTATTAGCTGGCGAGCTCAAATCCGTCCTTGACAGCTGGGTCCGCTACGAGCAGCAGCAGAAGGAGAGCGAACAGGCCGAGCTTGCCAAGAGTGTTATTGAAAAAGTCTTGACCAGCCTCAAGGACGAGAAGACACAGAAAGAGGTTCTCATCAATGCCATTTCAGAGGTCGAGCGTATGTGATTTCGTCATGAATGATCTGATTTTTTGTCTCATCCACCATGTTGGGTAGGTCTGGTCAAAGCCAAAGCAATTTGAACAGAACACTGGATCATGAATGGCTAGATTATAGTAGAAGGATTGTCCGTAGACGGATGTTCTATGATACTACCTGCTAGATTCGTCATATGAACCCATAAGACCAAATAGAGCCAAAGTAGGGTGGCCGGGACGACGCGTTAGTTGCCCTAATCTGGCGTATTCCAAGACGCGTAAAAGACACAAAGCATCTGATTCACGCCAACGTCTTCTCCAGCATCGACCACACAGCTGAACTACCAGAAAGATGGATTCGGACCTCATCAAGCTTGTCAACCGTCTCCAGGACACTTTCCACAATCTCGGTGTGTACCTCTGGTCGTGTTCGTACTCTTGGGCAGCGGGTGATTCGTTGCCGCCCAGGTGGTGAGCTGGACATGCCGCAGCTAGTAGTTGTGAGTTGTCTTTCACCCTACAGCGTGGTCGCTCCTGATCCTTGTTCAGGTGGGCAGCCAGTCAGCTGGTAAATCAAGCGTGCTGGAGAAGTGCGTCGTGGCCTTTGTCCTCACTCAAAGCCGTTGACACATGCATAGCATTGTTGGACGAGATTTCCTTCCTCGTGGTCAAGGCATTGTCACACGCAGACCCCTCGTTCTCCAACTTATCCATACCCCCATTCCGGACCCTTCCTCAAGTCCACCCGCTTACACCGAATGGGGACAGTTCCTTCACATCGACAAGCGTTTCACCGATTTCAATGAAATTCGTCTAGAAATCGAGCAAGAAACGTACCGTGTCGCAGGACAGAACAAGGGAATTAGCCGACTGCCAATATCACTTCGGATATATAGTCCAAGAGTCCTCGACCTGACCTTGGTGGATTTACCGGGATTGACAAAGGTACGATTGCGTTGTAGTACATCCCTGTATCCGAGTAAATGCGCGTTCAAGATACCGGTGGGCGACCAACCAAGTGACATTGAACGCCAAATTAGAAATCTAGTTACGGAGTATATCTCGAAACCGAACAGGTGGGCAGGTGGCAGCCGTTTTCCACTTGCAGCTGACATCTTCCCAAGTGTAATTCTTGCCGTCTCTCCCGCTAACGTGGATCTTGCCAACTCCGACTCACTGAAGCTTGCAAGAAGTGTCGATCCACAAGGTCGCCGGACGATAGGTGTTCTAACAAAACTTGACATCATGGATGCCGGAACGAATGCACTCGATATCTTGACCGGACGCGTATATCCCCTCAAGTTGGGCTTCATTGGTGTTGTCAACAGAAGCCAACAGGATATCATCTCTGAGAAGAGCATGACGGACGCGCTCGACTCGGAAACTGAGTTCTTCAAGAACCATGCCGCATATCGAAATATTTCACATAAGAACGGAACAAAGTATCTTGCCAGAACACTCAACCAGGTATGTAAGAATGGAAGGCGTTTGTTGCTGTGGATTATCGACGATGCCTACGTAGGTGTTGATAAACCATATACGGGAGAAACTTCCCGACATGAAGGCGCGTTTAAACACCCTGATGGGTCAAGCGCAGCAAGAACTTAACTCGTTTGGTGATGCTGCAATTTTTGGTGACAAGAACCAGGTGAGTGGGAACCGAAATGCAACCCAAATTGATTACCCATTGTCTGTGTACAGCAAGGAGCGCTAATCTTGCGTCTCATGAACCAATTTGCCCATGACTTCATCGCATCCATCGAGGGCACCAAGGTTGATTTGTCCACTAAGGAGTTATCAGGTGGTGCACGGATATATTATATTTTCAACGACGTCTTTGGCCATGCACTTGCCTCAATAGATTCTACTGC
Organism: Pulveroboletus frians; assembly: GCA_038089395.1. NCBI lineage: Eukaryota > Fungi > Basidiomycota > Agaricomycetes > Boletales > Boletaceae > Pulveroboletus > Pulveroboletus frians. The sequence goes on from JBBPKT010001114.1 coordinate 3,374, forward strand.
TGGGTTGGATAACCAAGACATTCGCACCGCAATCCGGAACTCCACAGGTCCACGGCCCAGCCTTTTTGTCCCCGAAGCGGCGTTTGATCTATTGGTGAAGCCCCAAATCAAGCTCCTTGAGGCACCAAGCCTTCGCTGCGTCGAACTTGTCTATGAAGAACTTGTAAAGCTCTGTCACAATTGCACAAGCCCGGTATGGCATGTAACCATCCCAACTTGTCTTATATCTCTGATGCCCGATCACAGGAATTAGAAAGATTTCCTTCCCTTCATGCGCAGCTGATTGAATGTGTGTCAGAACTTTTGCGCGAGCGCCTTGGTCCCACATCAGACTATGCGCAAAGCCTCATCGAGATCCAGGTTGCGTACATCAACACAAATCATCCCGCCTTCATATCCGGGTCTGCGGTGGCCGCACAAACGGCGACGTCTCAAGCTCCCAAGCAATCCATCCCTCCACGTGTAAGTTCTATCCACATCCCCTAACGAAACTCCCGAGTCACTGATACCGTGGACGATTCCCGTGATTCATTTGTAAAACCCGGATTCCGGATTACGCCAGCCGGTCAGCACTGAACCGACGAACGGTACTCAGACACCTGAAGACGGGGATGAACCTTCTACCGAGGAACTAGCGGGTGTGAACGGCATTCCTTCTCGCGACGGACGCTCTGTATCCTCAACGCTACACGATCGAGCGCGGGCCACAGGATCCTCTGCTGCGGGCACATCCACCAAGTCTTCATCAAAACCCCATCTTGGTCCTCGGCACTCATCCGTGCTTCCACCCACGCAATCTCATAATCAGCCCGGCGTGCTTAGCTCATCGCCTCACACTGCACGGGAGACGTTCTTGAACTACTTCTTTGGCCAGAACGGACCTGGCCCCGTCAGTGGTTCGAACCTTGAGCGGACACACGCAAACTTGCCCCCTATGCCAACGGGCCAAGACGTGTCCATGGGTGATACGCCTGATCACACCGGGTTGATGGCCGGTAAGCGCTCGCTGAATGGCAATAGTACGGCATATGATATGAAAAGCCTGGGTAAACATATTGAGGCAGTGAGTGTCGGACACATGGTTCATCCTAGATACCCATCCCATCAGATCCGAATCGACTGAACGAGATTTTTTTTTTCTTGCCAGGTCTCCTTGTCCGATAACGGGTCGCACATGACGCAACGAGAAGAGATGGAAACGTCGCTCATCCGGTCACTGATCGCCTCGTACTTTTCGATCATCCGGCAGACTATACAAGACCTGATCCCGAAAGCGATCATGCATTTTTTGGTCAACTACTCGACGAAGGAGGTGCAGAATCGACTGGTCGCAACGCTGTACAAGCCCGAGTTGTTTGCGGAATTGTTGAATGAGGATGAGGCACTCGTCGCAGAGCGGACGAGGGTGAAGGCGCTCTTGGACGCGTACAAGGAGGCTTTCAAGACGCTTTCCGACGTTAACTTGAAACCACTGTAGACCTGTCTTGTTTTTCGGTTGTATTGGATGTCCTTCCCCCTTCGATCCGACAAGTTCAAAACGATACCGAGATACCAGCACGACGCTGATATCCCATGTCTAGAGATATAACAATGGCAGAGCAGCAACACAACAAATGGAATGTTTCTCTATGATACCCGATGAACAAACACTATGTAAATGCGATATTATACCCTCGATGAGCGGGTACATCGTCTGCCAATACATACAACTACGTTACTGGACTGGGTGTAAGTACTGACAGGCACGGAGTCACAGGCTGGAAAGCACTCGCAATGGCACAAAGACCCAAGACGGAGGGGAGGCGCGCATTGAGGTGGACACGTATCCCCCTCTTCCCACACACCACTACAGACCCTCCCTCTCAAGCCAACCAAAAAAGAGTTCACACGAACGACACGCGACTCATGATTCCGAAGACGATGAGGATGACGACGACGACGCTTGTTGGCCCTTGACGGTAATCCACTTGTCCTTGAGTTCCTTGTTCTCAGCATGGACGACGGCGGCGGTGCCAGCAGGTTTATCCGGCTCCTCTTCCGACGTCATGCTTTCCTCCGTATCGGCTTCGATGCCTCCGTTACTGACGTCCGACTCCGAGGAAGACGCGGACTCGCTGTGAATGATGGGAAGGGCGGCATCGGCGGGTGTGCTCGTGCCTGTGCTCGTGCTCGGGGTGGCGCTCGCCACGGTGCCCTCCAGTTTCATGGCAGCCTCAGCGCGATAGGCCCTCTTCGATTTCGATCGTTCTCGCTTCTCAAGCTTCTGCGGGTGCACGCGGGAAGTTGGCATGGGACCATGAAAGAAGGTGGGAGGGGAAACAAATGGCACGAACCTCTTTCGCCTCCCTCTCTTCCTGCTCGATTGGGCAGGTAGATCAGTACATGTGGGTTACGGTGACGGAAACAGTTGAATTTACCTCCGCGGCGGCCTTCTCTTCCTTCTACAGGACGCGGTCAGAATCGAGCACTGGAAATGGGGGGACGCAGCCGCACCTCTTTACGTTCCCTCTCCTCCTGCAAGTGATTCAGTTAGTTCGGTGATTGTGGAATTCCAAAACGCCATTGCGTACCTCCTTCTCCTTGGCTTCGCGCTGCTGAAACGTCAACCCTCATGAACTGACACACTCATGTGGTAGACGCACCTCAGCCTTTTCCTTCTTGAGCTTTTCGCGCGTCTCACGTTCCTGAATAATCCTGGAAGTTGTGTCAGTATCCGCCCTGCTGAAACTCTCGTGCATCCACAGACCAATCGCCAACTTCGTCCACACATTCCCTTGGACGGACTTTGTTCTTTAGAAGATATCCTTGCAACGCCGCCACCTGGAATGATGATAATTGTTAGGGCGGCGCGCCCAGTTGCCAAACAGAGACATACGCTAAGTTCGCCCTCGGGAATGGCGTCAGCGAAGCGCTTGGCAAGCTCCACGATCTCTGCCTCTTCGAGCACCGGAATGGCATGCCCAGGCACCTTACGTTTAGGAAGAGGGAGGTTCTTCTGCGATACGTCAGTCTTTTCTTGTGACGTGGCTCCTGTCGATGACGAGGCAGTAGGTTTGGAGGGAAAGAAGCACTTGAAGATGCCTTCTGCTTGCCACTTTGTTGCATGGGTAAAGTTTACCCACACGTCCATGCGACCTGGTCGGCTGAGTGCGGGATCCAGACGTTCGATATGGTTTGTCGTGGCAAACAACAGCCTTGAGACACAAGGGGTGCGAACGTTGGTAAATTCCACGCCGCTGAGTGACACAACACTCACCGTCCTTCCGCCGCAGCAACTCCGTCAAGGCTGTTCAACAAGCCACTCAGGCTGAGCGTGGAGCCATCATTCGTGTCACTATTGCTTGGGGTTGACGTAGACGCCGCGGGTGTACCAGTGGACGATGAGTCACGACTGACGGAGCGCGTGAATGCTGCATCTAGATCCTCAAGAAGCAAAATACATCTAAGGAGGGACCACTTAATGCAGCCCAGAAAGATGAACACATAAACTAACCTAGATGGTACATGTCCCATTAATGTTGTCAACGTGTTATCGCTCATCCTATAGATTTATCAGCGCAAACCAATAAGGAACGACGACGCATAGCTTTACCCTTTTGATGACAAGCTAACGACATAAATGTCCAAACCTAATTCACCGGCCAATGAATGGATGAGCGATGTCTTCCCACTGTACGATCATGGATCAGTGCTCGGCATAAACTATCGTGCGAAGTAGGTAACCATACCTTCCTGGAACTCCATATAGGAGGTATCCTCGGCGGAATGGAATGCCTGTACATGAACCGATGAGCACTGGGAGTTTTCACATGAGCGCGTCCCGCCAACCTCTTTCGGCATACCTAGGCGATGAAGGCATTATTTAATGACCTGGGAAAATTCTATCTGTCACGCACCAATCCTCAGAACAGAGAAAATCCTTGCAATCAGCCAAGAGCATGTCCTTGACACCTGGTTGGAGCACAATAGAGCTCATTGGCCGCTTTTGGCGAGCTCCGTTCCACCTCCAACAGCCATAGGTCCTACGGAGCGCGCGCCGGATAAGCGCCGGCGTCACCTTACGGAATCGCTCACTCACGTATCAGCCATGAAAATGTGCACACGGTGCTCGGCATCTTTCTCATAGTCTCGCTTAGCCTCCAGGACTAGTCTCTTGAGAATATCGTTATTACGTGCGACGACACTAGAACGGACGTAAGCGAATCCGGACAGTCAGCCAGAGGACGGGGCAGTTTACCTGATCTTGAGCGAAGCGCCATGACCATAGTCGGGGTAGCGCTTTGTGCGCGTTATCTGTTAAGACGGCACAAGATGAGTTCTCCGAGGAGGTCGCTGAAGGTAGCAATAATTTGATACATACTCTCAGCCAATGGCCACGGTAATATATAGTGTGAGTCGTATCTGCGAATAGCCACATCAGACCAAATCCGGAGCATGGGAAGTTGCAATTGGAGAACGTCACCTAAGCTCGGCATGAACGCCACTTTTCGTTTTCTCCGACCGTGTACGAGAGCACTTTCGTCTTCGTCCTCGTCCTCATCTTCCAGGTCGCCGGTGGTTGCCTGCGTGAGACCGTTGCGACTGACTGTACGGGTCGTTATTTCAAATTCACGACTACGCCCCCACGCAGGTTGCTAGATCGCTCATGAGCGGCGCAGAAGCTGCGATAGTGTGAATCTACTTGCCTTGGACAACCAATGCATCAACCTGTGCCCCATCAGTCCAAAAAAACGCCCTCAACTCGGAAGCTGCTCACCAGTCATATGGATAGTCCTCTTGGCTGAAATGCGCAGTCAAGAAGAACGCTATGGGAAGGCTCAGTGTCCGTGTTCGACCACCGAGGGGACAAACATACAATCAATGAAACCATTCCAGGCGGATATGGACGCACGTCTCGCTGTTTCGACGGTGCCCCCGATGACGACGAGTTTCTGCAATAGACGGGTGTGTTCAGTGTACGACGCGGTGGACAGAGTGGTGTATGGGGTACCAGAGTGTCCTGAATGGCATTGGTGTGCATCCCCAGTGGGGACAGTATGTTTTTCAAGTGATCCATGCCGCTGGCACAGAGGAGGAAAGCGGAGAGTTCGTGTCTCACCACGCTTGGTATTTAAGTGAATTATGAACGCCTCGTGCACATCCACAAATATAAGTGCAGGGTAGTGAACAGAACTTGCGGGACCTATAATCTCGGTAGGCCCTTCCCGAAAGCAATAAAAAAAAAAAGAAAAAAAGAAAACAGGAGGCCGAGAATGCAAGAGGCCAGTTCTGACGTGACTCTTGCGGGACACCGCATCGCCATACTCGGCGCTCATGGTCGACGAGGTGAATCTGCAAGCCCGTCCAATGTCCCCTAGCCGGACAACACCATGCAGGCGCACTACAGGCTATCTGAGCCTGTATTCCGATTTACGTCCCGCCCAACCTAAACGAGCGCAGTCAGTGAGTATGGGAGTTGTACGGGCCACCCCTTGCGAGTTCCGGCCCCATTACGGCAATCTGGTTTCACGCGTCGTCAACTACCCAGGTTCACCCAAATCCCCCCCTTAGCGAATCTCAGTGGCGATCGCCTCTCTCGCTGGACTGTTGCTGTACATAATGGGCGCCGTGCATCTGCCACCACGGACACGAGATGCTGAGAGAGTGCTCCGAGCGAGTCAACCCTGGACCAGCACGGTCGACACGGTCGAATGGAAGCGGATCTGAGGTGCCACCCCCTTGTAAGTAATGAACTGAGCTCCATCACATGGGTACACTACAAGCGCTTCATATGCATCCAGACCATTCAGAATCGTCCCGTCATGTCAGCACCCTGTTCCCAAAGTGCCACCCCCCTCCCGATATGAAAACGGCACAGAATGGAAGACACCAGAGAGAAAGGTACCTCAGATTGGTCGGGAGGGGGCGGAAAACGCCATGGGAGAGAGAGCGGAGTGGTCGGATCTACCAATTAGATCCCCGAACTAGGATCTCGGAATGCGCAGCGGGTGCCCACCGCCCCCGCATCTCGCATCTGACACGGCGGCGCTGTCTTCTGAGGCGACGGGCTGTATACACTCGGTAGTCCCCACGGCAATGTAGGAATGAATGTCTGTGAGTCATCCTAGTTACTCACATCGTCAGATCACCCCCTATTCTTTCGGTAGCGAACCGAATCTGATTCCTGTACCATCCACCTTTCGAATGCTCGCGGCACCGAGGGTTCCCCATTGTCTTGACTGACATTTTCCATGATGTGGGGGAGTCAAGAACTCCTTCAACACAGGTCTAGCCCCGCAGACAGAAGAAGTCCGGTCTAGCCTTTGCCACTATTCATGTGGTGGTCTGATGCGCCATATGACACAGATGTGACACTTTTCCTCTTTGAATTTTCATGAACTCAGTTGGCACAGCCCACGCACTATTCATCTATGCGCCACCTCGAGGATTGCAGTTATGGTGGGATGTCATCGCCGCAGAGTTGCACGGTAGCCGAAAACAACAACCAACTTCTAGCTGCATGGCCAGAGTGCATTCGCTAACGCCTCAAATCCCACACAAATGAGCTAGCTAGAAGCCAGTCATAACGCCAATGTGACTAATCCTATTTGTAGTGCTGACTCAAAGTGCGATAATCGACATCATTCGTCAAGAAGCGAAGACGAACCAGATTGCAGACCCGGCATTGGCAATCTCTGCTCTCTACTCTCCGCTCAAGGGAATACGACATTCGGTCATCCTCTTAATGACCAAAAGGTTTTACCGCATCTACTGGAACATGATTTATGCACCTGCCGGTGGCGCGCCACACATATGGAGGTAACACGACAGCTACCGATAGTGTTCCATTGTGATACGTGGACTGTGTCGCCACATTCAAAGGCAGGCCTGCCATCATGACCACACGTAACTTCAGTGGCGCACCTCACTAGACTAATGATTCAAGCATTCTTTTCGAGTACTTTGTGGTTTGTAGAAGGCGTCGCCGCCACCAGCGTCAGTGGCTGCGAACATGTGGTTTGGGGCAGGAATGTCTGTGCGAGTGGCGCTTGTGTTTCGTTAATTATACACGCGAGCGTATATACTTACTCCAATCAGTAATTACCTGAGCATGATGACGGCGTCGACATCAACGATGGTGAAGGGAAACGCTGGCCTGCAATTTGATGAAATATCGAACTGGTAGAGGCTAACTCAGAATGGCAGTGGCCCTGAGTTCTCCGCTCGGCGGCTGACCCCACACCACCACCATAGGAGGTTGGTTTTCCCTGAAGGGCAACTGTTTCAGATAGATGCTCACCATCACTCGTCCTCTTTCTGAAGAATGCTCGCGACATTGCTGATAGACCGGCTACGTCAACGGAGATGAGAGAGGGCCACGTTGGAAACAATCATCAATTAAAGAAGCGATGTCAAGAGTTAAATGGATGCATACTTTGATCATGGCGAACGAAGATAGTGCAGAATGAAAGTTGCGCCACACATGTCAGCAAACCGTTCGTAAAGAACACGCGCAACTAGCATCACGCAGCGCAGACCCACACATGATACGGTGGGGGACCAAACCT
>JBBPKT010001115.1:0-10907 GCA_038089395.1 Pulveroboletus frians
GAGAAATAAGCCAGCGTCTGACTTAAGGCATTCAAAGCCGAGTTCTTTCATGGACTGATTGAGGGCTTTCCACCATACCAATCCAACCTGCTTGAGACCATATAATGCCTTGAGTAGGCAGAGAACTTTGTTCTCTTGGCCAGGAAGTTTGAATCCCTCCACTCCTTCTGGTCTGCAGTAGGTAGTTTAAGGATGTCCCTAAATGTCCACTCACGAATCAGCTTCGATCCTGCAGAATCGGCTGGAGAGATTGCCTTCGACATGAGAAATGCAACCAAGTCAGCTCCCCATTCCTGACATAGCTGCTCAACATCTTCCTCGCTAAGAGTGGTGGGAGAAACTAGTGCTGTGTCAGCGGGGGCGGACAGTGCAGGTGTACTCGGGAATTGACCTGGCATATCTCCTTCTAGAGGGGGTTCTCGCTCAACAGAGGGACCAGGTTCTGGTTGCTCAGGCTGTGGATTTACTATATCGCACCATCGCATAGCATGCTCTATTTCCTTCACTTGCTCCACAGGGTGTCAGTCGTCACCATACACATTGCCAGGCCTTTTGGGCACACGACATTCATGCTGGGGGTGTGCTGGGAGTGGGTTAGGATTAGAAGGGCATTGTCCCTTTCTGGGTCAGCAAGGTGGTGAAGGAGGTTCTTGTCGAGGAGAAGGTGTTCTCAGAGGCGGTGGAGGTGGACTAGGAGGTGGAACTGGGGGAGGAGTCGGGAGACAACGAGGACGAGGACAATTGGGGTTGTCCTCTGTTCTAAAGGGAGGAGGAACCTCTAAGGGCTCAGACTCTTCAACCTCAGGAACAGTGTCTAATGCAGCAGGTTGTCTGCGAGGTGCAGTATTGCACTTAGGAAATCGTGCTTCATCAAATAGAGCATGCGTGGAAGTAAAGATGACATTGTTGAGAGAGCACATAAAAATGAAGTTGCTCTTGTGTCTAGGAGCAATGCCTAGGTACACCATCAGCTCTGACTTAGGGGCCATCTTGTTGGTGCGCACATCCTGAGGGATGAATACATATGTTGCGCAACCAAACACGTGCAAGTGGCTGATATCAGGCTTATCCTTGTGAAGGAGCTCATAGGGGGTATGCCAGTTATGTATGTCGGCAGAGCAGTGTCCTATTGTATAGATGGCACGCATGGGTTATTGAGAATTCCCACCAACTGTCTGGAATGCAAGCCTCAAGGTGCATAGCTTCAGACTTATCCATAGAAGTGTGCATAAAGTATTCTGCATGACCATTTTGTTGGGGTACATGTGGGGCGCTCTGGAATATATGTACATATCCCATTGTTGGCTAGGAGCTTATCAAAAGCATTTGACTTATACTCTCCCCCTGCATCGGACATCCATCCTTTGATCGTCGCATTAAATTGTGTCCAGATCATTGACATGAAGTGCTTGGTCACTGTCAATGCTGCATCTTTTGTGCGCAAAGGCATAATCCATGCAAAGGATGTATAGTTGTCCACGAAGGTGATAATATATTTGTAGCAGTGGTATGACTCAATGGGGAAAGATTTGATATCGGAGTGTACAAGTTCGAACATGTGAGTAGCTTGTCACACATCAGGTGGGTAGGCGCAATTAGGCATCTTGCCTAGAGCGCAGCTAGGACAGATCTTGTCCTCCTCTGTTGTGCTAATCTCAGGGAAGCCTTGCGTATGTTTTCACACATGCTTCAAAACCTCCTTAGAAGGGTGACCGAATCAGCGGTGGAGTATATCCCAGGTAGGCTCAGTCTTAGTGCGAAGGTTGCTAGGTTTAGGGACACTTTGGAGAGTGTACATATTTGGGCCTAATGGCCCTGGAGTGAATGGAGTGAGTAGATCTCTGTCAGAACCGTCAATTCCTCTTTCTTTCCTCTCTTATCTTATCTTATCACATCACGTGATCTCCCCTTATCTCATCTTATCTCGAACATTCCAGAACATTCCATCTATGACATCACCATGACATCATCGCTTATATAATCATTCCATCACATTCTATGAAGTTCTATTACCACAACATGTACAAACAGTAGTTAGGTATATAAGTAGTGTACTCGCCTGTACTTTTCCTTACACTTGGAATTCTCATTCTTTGTGTCGCATTCTCTCTTAGAGTGTGGCCTGATATAATTCCAAGCGTAATTCCTCATCATTGACGACAGTGAGCGCAATCCCGCCTCGCCTAGTCATATCACTTCATCTTTTCACCTCATCACCTTGCCTTTGTGTTGAGCCCTTTGCTCCGCACTGTTCTACTTCCACTTTTCACATTATCACACCCATCCTCATTTCTTATCCCTATTCCCATACTGCCTGTCTCCGCCCTTAGGCATTGAGTTCTATTGTACCCCCACAGAACGAGCGCGCGTGAGTTTTTATCCGCCGCAGAAGATCTATTACAGGAGTCTTCACCGACTTTAAAAGAGTGTTTATTGGATTCGTCCACACGTAGCTGCGTTAAAGCCACCCGGGTCCAGGGTTAAGGAACGTAGAGCACGAGCACCACTTGACGGGCTCCTGCATACATGGTTACCAGTAGTCATATGGTCGTCCGCCATTATAAATAAGGATAACATTGCTGTTAGCCCATAGTGCACTAGGGCGTTTCCTCTGTGATTTGAGGAAACCAGGTTCGTGGAATACCTGTGACGTCCGCCGTTTACGCACGAAACGCGCCGACACCGTTCGTTATCGAACGTCTACCCTCTTGCCGGAACCCACACCGGCCAAAGCAAGTTGTTTGAAGAAGCTCCGAGGCCGAGGAAAACCTGGAGTTTGAAGGACCATCATTTTCCCGCATTCAGTCGCGCCCACTAGGAAGTTCTTCGGAAGGACCTAGCAGCGAGCAGACAAAGCGTATATCTGTCGTCACCCCCCTCTCCTCCAAACCAATGTCCGGTGGCGAATATCCCCCCGTCACATACACCTACAAAGACGAAAGTCTCTCGTTCTCCGAACGATATGAGAGCTGGGCCCGCCTCTACAAACAAGACCCGCTCCTTCACCCGATGTCGAAGGCACCGCCTCCTCCTACCTCGCAGATGTTCCGTAGCGAGCGGTTACTCGCACAACCCTCCCGGAGCAAGGGGAAGAAAAAAGCTCCAGCGCCACGGCTGTCTGAGTCTTTGGCCGGTGACAGCTCTGACTCCGAGCCGGCCCTGAAGCGCCCCGCTCGCTCCCCAATTCGCAACACTCCCCGGGTAAACTTGCCCAAAACCTGAGGGAACCCGCTGGGCAAGTCCGTCGCCCCCAAACCCTTCGTATACAAGGGCGACAAAGCTAAATACCGTGCATGGCAAACCACCGTGCAAAACTACCTTCTGGGGTTCGACGCGGAGCCCACCGACCACCAGAAGATTATCATCACTCTGGCTTCATGGGAGGCAAAGATGCCAATCCCACCAGGAGGTTTGCCGACCTCTATTTCGAGAAAAAAATCGGCACCCAAGACTAGGAAGAGTTCACGCTCGACCTAGATAAACATTTCCGACCTGCAACGGCCCGGAGGGAGGCCTACGAAAAGCTAATGACTCTCAAGCAGGGAGGAGATTCAATCGAGGACTTCTTCGTCAGGATGTCCCAGCTTATGGCGGAAGCAGGATGCTGCCACAATGAAGAATTTGACGAACAGCTGGTCCGCGTCTGCCAGCAAGGAGTAAAAGACGAAATTGTAACCTTCGCTGAGCAAGAGTCATCCACTCTCTGCCTCAGCAAAGATATCAAGAAATGGGAGAGGCACCTCCGCCGCGCCGAGGCTGCCCTTGCCTCCCGAAAACTTAGAAGGTCCGGAGGGACTCAAAAACCTCAATTCACACCGCGCTGGTCTAGGCCAGCAAACAAGGAAACATCCGCCGAGGCTCCCAAGCCTTCCGGCTTCATTGCCGCCAACCCGGCACTGTTGAAAGAGGTTGGAACATTCGGTGGCCAGGGGAAACCCATGGACATCGACAAGGCCAGAGTGGAAGGGCTCTGTTTCAAGTGTGGGAAGCCATGGCCGTGTGCCGACCACAAACCCAAGCCTCGTCCGCCCCGAATGAGGTACATCGAATTCAAAGGGGCAAAGATATTCTACCAGAACGCAGAGGAGCTGGCAGAATGCATGAAGATGGTGGAAAAGAACGAACAGGGTTTTGGAAGAGACGAGTAGATACAGGTCGCTCTACCTCGTCTAATGTAGTTACCGTTCCGGATAATAAATTCACTATTTTACCCGTTGAAACGTGTGATGAGACCAAACCTAAGTACACCATCCTCAAACGTGAGACACCGCTACGGATTAAACGCGGTGATAAGAAAATCCCTCTTCCTGAGTGAGGAACCCCTGGTGCGGCAGGGTACGATCTGTACGCAGCGGAAGAGTGTGTTGTGCCAAAACGAGGACAGGCTCTCGTAAACACTAAGCTTTCTATGGCCGTTCCTGCGAGGCATTATGGCAGAATTGCACCCCGATCTGGTTTAGCTGTAAAAGCTTCGATAACCACCGGAGCTGGGGTAATAGACTCTGATTACAGGGGGGAGGTAAAAGTCCTCCTTGTCAACAATTCCGATAAGGACTTCTCGGTGAAAGTCGCTGATAAAATAGCGCAATTAATACTTGAGAAAATTTCAAACCCTCCAGTCAAAGAGGTAGAAACCCTCGATGAAACTAAACGAGGTTCTCAAGGATTTGGTAGTACGGACGCCAAACCAAAAAAGATCCGATCTCACCGAAGAGCCCGATGGGAAAACACTGTCGATCCTTGGTCGATCCGCTGGATAAAGCAACAAGCGGAAAAGGATATAGACGTCGCTAAGAAACACCTGACGTCATTTGTCCATGAGACCCGACAAACGGAAGTCGACACCCAGCTCGTCACGGACCTATGGGAAATGTCTATGGAGGACGCTACGTGGGTACTAAGAGATCTCCAGAAGAAACCCAAGTTCAAAAAGGCTTCCGAACGGAGAAGACAACAAAACTCCCTCGAAGTACCTGCGGAGATATCCACAGACAGTGGTCACAAATTCGAAGTCAAGGCCCTCATCGACTCAGGATGCACCGGCTCGTCCATAGATGCCGAATGCGTCAAGGCCAACGCTCTCAACACACACCCGCTCCCAAGGCCAATAAAAGTCTATAATGCCGATGGGTCCCACAACACAGGAGGCGAGATTAAGGAGTTCATCATAGTCGAAATGAAAATACTCGACCACTCCGAAAAGATCGCACTGGCCGTCACCAATCTAGGACCAAACTCCATCTTCCTGGGACACGATTGGCTAAAGACCCATAACCCCTCGATCGACTGGCCCACAGGCCGAATCGAGTTCCGATGCGAGAATGACCATCTCCCTGGACTCGTCGACGAGGAAGACGATGAGGAAGAGTTCCGTTTCTCACAAGGAGACCGACTCTTCAAAATCGACGTAGAGGCTTACCAGAACACGTCCACGGAGATAGCCGCCAAGGAATTCACTCAGAAAAAGAAAAAGACCTTCAAGGAGGCAGCCCCCGAGTACATACACGACTTCGCCGACGTCTTTGCCAAGGAGTCATTCGATGAACTGCCCCCCCGAAGACCCTGGGACCATGCGATCGAACTCCTACCCGGAGACCATACCATCGATTGCAAAACCTACCCACTCGGTCCCGGAGAACAAACTGAGTTAGACGCATTCCTAGAGGAAAATCTCAAATCTGGACGCATCTGCCCCTCTAAATCCCCATTCGCCTCCACCTTCTTCTTCATCAAAAAGAAAGACAGAAGACTCCGCCCCGTACAGGATTACCGAAAACTAAATGGGGTTACCATCCGAAACCGATACCCCCTCCCGTTAATCAACGAATTGGTAGACAAACTCAAATCCGCCAAGTACTATACCAAATTCGACGTACGGTGGGGATACAATAACGTAAGGATGAAAGAAGGAGATGAGTGGAAAGCAGCGTTCCGAACCAATTGAGGACTGTTCAAACCCCTCGTAATGTTCTTCGGACTCACCAACTCGCCGGCAACATTCCAGACCATGATGAATTCCCTGTTTAAAGAACTCATCGACAGGGGAGTCGTCGTCATGTACATAGACGACATCATGATCTTCACCAGCGACCTCGAAGAACACCGAAAGGTGGTAAGGGAAGTCCTCGAGATACTCCGGAGGGAACACCTGTATCTGTGTCACGACAAGTGTGACTTCGAAGTCCAAGAAACCGAATTCCTCGGAATCATAGTGTCGCAGAACAAGGTCAAAATGGAACCCAAGAAGGTACAGGCTATTCTTGACTGGCTCATACCCACAACCCGAAAGCAACTCAGAGGGTTCTTGGGATTCCTCAACTTCTATCGGAGGTTCGTAAAGGATTTCGCCAAAAAAGCGAAACCCCTAAACGCACTCACCTCAGAAAAGAACGAGTTCAAGTGGACGGACGAGTGTCAACGGGCCATGGACCAACTAAAAGAGACCATATCCACGGCCCCGGCACTCGCCATGCCAACGGACACGGACCCCTTCCGAGTCGAAACCGACGGGTCAGGAATTGGAGTTGGCGCCGTGCTCTCCCAATGTCAAAACGGGATCTGGCACCCGATCGCCTTCATCTCCAAATCTCTCAACGACGCCGAGAGAAACTACCACGCCGCGGACTTGGAAATGCTTGCTGTCATCTACACACTCCAAGAATGGCGTCAATACCTTCTCGGCGCTCTCCACCCATTCGAGGTCCTAACTGATCATAAAAACCTCGAATTCTACAAGAAACCCGTCGACCTCTCCCGCCGTCAAGCCAGATGGCAACAAATTATACAGGAGTACGATTTCACCTTCATTCATCGTCCTGGAAAAACGAACCCAGCAGATCCTCTGTCCCGGAGGCCAGACTTTGAAAAGGGGGTGGAACTTGACAACTCCCAACAGATCCTACTTCCTCCCAAGTACTTCCTGAAATCTGAAGCCATGGGTGAGTCATCGCTGGCCAAGGAACAAGTCCGCACCGTCCAAATAGAAACCATAACATCCAAAATCACCCGGAACCAACACAAGGCTGAGAAATTCGCCAAAGACGGTATCCAAAATAAAGAGTCTCATTGGAAAAAGAAAGACGGGATTATATATTGGAAGGAATTACTCTACGTTCCCCAAATACCCGAACTACGGGAAGAAATCATTGTCCAAAACCATGACCATCCAATGGCAGGACACCCAGGCGCAAAACGAACCCGCGACCTAATCCTGACCAAATACTACTGGCCAATGCTCAGAAAGGACGTAGAGCAATACGTAAAAGGGTGCGACCAATGCCAAAAGGCCAAAACCACCCATCAAGCCGGGAAAACCCCACTCAACCCTCACAAAACTCCCAACTACCCGTGGGAAATAATCTCGCTTGATATCATCAGCCCGCTACCCGAATCGCAAGGACATGACACGATACTCGTCATAGTAGATAGGTTCTCCAAAATGTTAAGACTATTCCCAATTTCTTCCTCAATCACCGCAAAAGGAGTAGCTACCATATTTAGAAACCAAATATTTAAACTCCACGGAACCCCCCGAAAAGTCATCTCCGATCGGGGACCACAGTTCGTGTCCACCTTCATGAAGGACCTATACGCTCTGCTCAAAATCGAAGGAAACCCCTCCACGGCCTACCACCCACAAACAGATGGCCAAACCGAAAGGAAAAACTCGGAAGTGGAGCTATACCTCCGATTATATGTAAATCACAAGCAGAACGACTGGGCAGAATGGCTGGCTCTAGCCGAATTCGCGCACAATCAAAAGACCACCAGCGCTACCGGCACATCACCATTCTTGCTAAACTTCGGACATCAACCCACCATATCCGAAGACAGTCGGGTGCAAGTCCGAAATGAAGACGCCACACAGTTTGTGGCCAAAATGAGGGAATCACGAGAACAGGCAAAAACGGCGTTAGAAAAAGCGTCGGCCGAGATGAAAAAGTATTACGACCGAAAGACCCGAGAAATCCGCGAATACAAAACCGGAGATCTCGTACTCGTAGATGTGGCACATATCCGAACAGATCGCCCGACAAAGAAACTCGACGACAAGAAACACGGACCATTCAAAGTCCTAAAGAAAGTCGGACCCGCCGCTTACGAACTTGCCCTACCAAAGACATGGCGAACCATCCACCCGGTCTTCCACGAATCTCATCTCTGGCCGTAAAAAACCGGCTCCTTCCCTTCGCAAAAGAAACCTCCCCCTCCAGACCCGGTCATCATCCAACAAAAACCGGAGTACGAGGTGGAAGAAATAGTCGACTCTCGAAAGAAACGCGGCAAAACGGAGTACCTCGTACAGTGGAAAGGTTACCCAAAAGAAGACAGAACCTGGGAACCAAAAACCAATGTGACCAATGCCCCTAAAATGGTCGAACAATTCCACGAGCAAAACCCATCCGCCGTACGGGTCATCTGCGACGATACTTGTGATCAAGATTGTTGCAATTCCCCTTTCACCCCTTTCTTCGAGCGACAAAGCATACGGGACTTCGCCAAAACCGTCAACCGCCTCCCTCAACACCTCTTTGATTTCGCCCCTCTCACCGATCCGGAGTATCGGCATTGAAAAGGGGGTAATGTCAGAACCGTCCATACTCTCTCTCTTTCTCCTTTTATCTTATCTTATCACATCATGTGATCTTCCCTTATCTCATCTTATCTCATCTTATCTCGAACATTCCAGAACATTCCATCTATGACATCATCGCTTATATAATCATTCCATCACATTCTATGAAGTTCCATTACCACAACACGTACAAACAGTAGTTAGGTATATAAGTAGTGTACTCGCCTGTACTTTTCCTTATGCTTGGAATTCTCATTCTTTGTGTCGCATTCTCTCTTAGAGTGTGGCCTGATACCGTTCATGGTCCTCCAATGTGTCACTATAGACAAATATGTCGTCCAGATAGACATATATGAAGCGTCCAATGTGATCTCGGAAGATCACCGTCATTAGACGTTGGAACATTGCAGGGGCATTGCAGTTCCCCTGCTGCATGACCTGGCTGATGATGGTCCTGTATATGGTGGAGAAGGCCATCTTCCAGATGTCCTCTGGCTCCACCTGGACCTGTTCATATGCATTGGACAGGTCAATCTTTGAGTGATACTTCGCTCAGGCCACATCCATTCGGATCTGGTCCTGATCTGGGAAGGGCGTTACGTCCTTCACCATGTTATCATTTCTCTTGTGGCAGTCTATAACTGTCTGCAATTTCCTACTTTTCTTCAGGATGCATAGCATCGGAGCAGCCTGTGGGACACTTTTCATTACCCACCAGCCTGCAGTGGTGTAAAGTCGGATTTTATCTGACAGTTGCTGCTTCAAAGCATCTGCGCAGCACAGGAGGTGGTAAGCGTATTGCTTACTTTTGTCAACGAGTGGGATTCGGTGGTTCACCTCCCGCAGTGGGGGGAGCGCTTGTTTCACTCCTCCCAGTTGACTTTTGTATTTCTGGAACCATTGGTTCTGTAGGTGGGGTATATTCTCCTCATGTAATCTCATGACTGCGAGTTGCAGTCGTTTTTCATTCACACTTTTTAATTTTGTAGTTTTTGTACTACCCCTCCCCTCCTTCAAGCCCTCACAAGGTGTTGACACTGTCATAGGGTGCGAGAGTCAGTGGGAGATTGGGGCAGTGCTGGGGTGACGGATGCCCCTAGCACTGGACGAGGATTTGTCCAGAAGGGGGATGGTAGTGCCCCCCACAATCCACAAGTTAGATGCGAAGTTGACAACGGTGCGGTGTTGTCATAGGAAGGGTATCCCCAGGATACAATTGTAGCAATCGATGTTAGCTACATCAAAATATGTGCAGGCAGTAAATTTGCCAACAACAACAGAAGATTCACTCCCATGGGTGATCTTCAAGCAGCTGCCGATGCAGCCCAGTTGCAGTGTGAGCTATTGTGTGAGGGGGTATACCTCCATCCGGGTGACCTTTGCAAATGCGGGGCTCACGAAATTACCGGTACTACCAGTATCGATCATCATGTAGGCCGGACACCCATTGATGGTGATCCGGGCCATCGCACATGCACGCAGTGCTGGTGTGATCACTGGTCGCATACCAGGGTTATCCCCAGGCCCCATCCATGTATGCATTGCATACCTGAAGGAACGGGGGTTATCTTCCCCCATTGCACTTTGGCGTGCTACATCGAGCACAGCCAACCGCACCTGTGTGAGATCAGGTGGTCCATCCCATGGGATGACCATCGATCCGTGTGTGGTCTCGACCACTAGGTCATCTGGATACATCCTGATCCGAAGTGGGGATCGCTCTATGAGCTCCTCTATGATGATATCGTATGATGTGGTGACCTCCTACCCGGTAAATGAGGCACGTGGGCATGCCCGTACTGCCTTGGATCTGAGGTTCTGAGTGAGGAACACTCGGTATCCCTCGAAAATGCAAATTTGTTTCCCAAGTTCAGCTATCACTACATGGACACAGTCGATATTAAGGCCATGTCCTGTCATTTGTGCGCGATCACACTCGTCCCAGCCCTGGTCGTACTCCCATTGAGCATGCTTCGATGGGTATGACTGGGCTGTGCTCAGTAAGGGATCTCCCTCGTCGATATCAGCTGTGATATGGGCGATATGTCGCCGACATTCGAGGCAGTCACTGCCCTCATAGATCACCCCGTATATCAGGGACCATGTCCATCTCAGCTGGGGGTCCTCATCCCCTTGTGGCCCAAGGCCCAAAGGGGGTGGATCCCCATTGGCAATCTCCATCGCCTGTTAGAACCGGGGTCTCTGGGAGGTAACTCCGGAACTCCGGAGTTCGAGCAGGACTTGGCTTCACCGTATGTGGTGCGCCCTTGTCACAACTCCGGGGGTGTCCTGTAATTTCGGAACGGGCGGAAGAAGTCGGATTGGTCTTGTT
>JBBPKT010001116.1:0-10899 GCA_038089395.1 Pulveroboletus frians
GTGGTGGCATACCAGGAGACATTCTTGACACAGTTTGGTGACAATGAAAGGTATCTAAGTGTTATTGTAAGATTACCTGAGTTGTCAGCTCACAAAAAATAGGTTGAGGCATACATATAGAGACGAAGATCTGGAGCCTGTCGAACCTAGCCTGGGTCCTGGCGAGAAGCTTCATGTCCCAGTCATGCATGATGAGTCAATATTTCATGCAAATGATTTGCAACGCTGCGTATACATACGTGATGGCAAAATGCCCTTGAGAAAAAAGGGTCAAGGACGTGCGATCTACATCTCTGATTTCATCATGGAGCATACTGGACAACTTACCTTGTCACCGGCTCAGATTGAAGAGAATGTGCAGCTCCCAATCACAGAGTGATTAGAGGTCACCGATGCGTGTGAGATTATTTACCCAGGGAAAAACCATGATGGTTTCTGGACAAATGAGAAGCTGGTCGTGCAGGAAAGTAATTAACAAAGTCACGTTGAGTATTGAACTTACATGGGACCATGGACAGGTGAAGCACACGATTCAGATTTTTGAGCGAATGTATCCGAATGCTATCGCTGAGTTTGTTTTTGATCAGTCTTCAGCACATGGCGCCTTTGTGAAGGATGCACTAAATGCAAAGGAGATGAACATTAGACCTGGAGGAAGACAAAGAAAAATGCATGATACTGTGATTCCCATGGATAACCCAAATCCATCACTGTGCAGCATGCCTCAGATGATGGTGTTCCCAAGCGACCTTCCTGCTAGGAACCCGGACCATGCCTTTCATGGGCAACCGAAAGGTATGCAGTGAATCCTGGAGGAGCATGGCTTGTTGTCAGTGCTGGAGAAGACAAACAATGGAAAAATACCTGGTGAGTGCCAAATGTGTAAGCTCTCACGCAAAGCGCAAGAGCAGCTTGCTCGTGAGGCACAGGCAGCAGCTGAGGGGACTGGCGATGTGACCACCATTGATAGTGCTGCTGGTGACAAATCAATGTGAACTGACTGCTGCATGCAAAAAATGCTTGCGAGTCAGCAAGATTTTAAGAACGAAAAACCACTTATCCAGATAGTGATTGAAGAGGCCAGCCATCAGTGGTAGTTCTTGCCCAAGTTTCACTGTGAGCTAAATCCGATTGAGATGTGGCTGGGGGAAAGCGTGTGAGTCTGGGAATGTTCTCTTACGCACAGTGGGAATAATGTGGCAATAACAGGTTTTCGCCTTGTGGCAGACAGCACATTTCCCACCGCAAAATGCCTTGTTCCCGAGATTCTGGACGATTGCCCAGTCAAGACGATCCGTGCATTTTTTCGAAAGAGTTGGTGATACATGGATGCTTACAGGTAAATCTACAGATATCACACATTCCCTCTGGTCTAAATTTTCCCAGAAAGGGCCTCAATGCGAAACAGGTTGAATTTGCCATGAAGAAATACAGATCCCACCATCGTTGTGGGCCTGCTGTGATGATGAGCGTTGAGGTTTTATTGAATTGAGTGATGAGGACTCAGTGTTAGGTTACCAAAAAAGGAAACTCCGAATTCCTAATATGGTAACTCCGACATTCGGTGTTTCAAATTCACTTTTCAGATGGTCCCAATTTTTCAGAAGCGGAATTTCAAAGTTTTGATCAGATAGCAGGCTTACTTTAGTGCTCTAGAGTATGTACATATGGTTAAAATACTACTTATGGGATGTGTGAAGGAGTTATTATGATTTTGTTTTTGCCTATAAGTGAGTTGCCTATTTTGAGTGAGCGACACTATAGATCCATGGAAAAGGCAAAAGAGGACATGAAGAGGTGGTATGACCGGAGGGCACACGACCAACAGGAGTACAAGGAGGGTTACCTGGTATGGCTAGAAGTGCTAAACGTACGGACAGACTGCCCGTCAACAAAATTAGGAGACAAACGCTTTGGCCCTTTCAAGATCACCAGAAAGGTCGGCACGTCCTCCTATTGCCTCAATCTTCCCCATGGCTGGAAGGCCATCCACAACGTCTTCAATGAGTGCCTCCTCTCCCCGTTCCATGCTGCCACATACCCACTCCAATGACCTCTGCCCCCACCTCCCACCATCGATGTCGACGGGATTGCTAAACATGAAATCGAAGAGATCGTCGACTCCCACATGTGGTGGGATAAGGTTGAGTACCTTGTCCACTGGAAAGGATTCCCACAGAAGGAGCGCGAGTGGATTCCCATCGCTGAACTGACACACACCTGCAAGGTGATTGGGGGGTTCCACCACAGACACCCCCTCACTCCCCACGGCCCCTTCATCAAGATCACCTCCAGCACTGGGGATCCCCCCTGCCACTGTCCTACCTGTTGGGGCATCTCACCACTGCCTGCACCTCCCTCCCACAGTGGTCCTGACTTCCTCGCCTTCCGCCAGTCCTTCATTTGACCCCTGAGACCTGCAGACATCGTCCTTATGACAGGGGTAATATTGCACCCTTTCATATTTCTCCCTATTTCCTTCTACCCTTCTGTACATACGTTGCTTCCCTATGCCACCGCATATACCTTTCCCTACACCACTGCTGACATTTGTCTCACTCACTACCCGTCCACTATATATACCACCTTTCTTACGATACTACTGTTTCCCCACTTTTGTGCTGGTTGATTCTAAGGTAGAGTCGCCAGTGTCGTCTTGTGTCCTGTAGGTCTCACGGTTGATTCTATAGCATTGCTTTAGCATGTTATCATGTGCACAACATTCAATCAACATCACAAAAACTATGAGTTTCGGACACACCTATACATATATGTATTTGTTCAGTGGTATCCATGTCAACTGGGTGGTTCCTGCCATATCCCTGGAGGGGGGTTATATACTAAGATCTCCCGGAACTGAAAATCAAGATGAACGTGACCAGCTTAGACGATCTCCGCAACCTGATCACTCGATCCTAGCTCGGATAACACTATATATCTCCTCTGCTGGAGCACAATGATGTATATTACAGGTATGGATGACAAATAACATACTACAATGTACTCGCATATACATAACAAATGAGTGTCCTTGATCCTACCACCACGTTGACCAAGCACATTGTCCAAGAAATGTTGGTGAGACGAAGTCGGGCGAGCAAAAGGGTCCAAGTGAAATATGGGAAAGTTCAAGTAGACTGAGGGGAGCCTAGCTGTTGAAGTGATGTGGCAGAGAGAACATGTGGTAGAGGCAGAGAAGCCTTCCAAGAAACACTAGAGACATGGAGAATTAGTGATGCAGTGCAGGGACGGCCTGACTTACCTTTGAAGCAAGCACAAACATGCCCTGAGAACAGTCGAATATGCAGGAACTGGTAGTACACTAGGCACTGTAGAATGAGAGTGTCAAGGGAGGTTCATGCTCATGTATGAGTTTACTTTCAGTTGTGCCTGGCCCTCTTCGTGACGTGACTGTCAACAGTCATGCCATTGGCATCATTGTTGGGAGCAGGTGCTGCAGGTCTCTTGCCACTTGCTTTTGCAGACCTTGCAAGTTGTTTTTGTTTGATGTTTGTGATAGGTGTGAGCGGGATAGATCCATCCTTGTCTGAAAGCGGGCTACCCGGATCAGTTGCGCCTACCATGGGGTGGTATGACAGTGTCGCTGGGACCAGCTCTCTTGTAGATGATGGGCCTGGAAATGAAGATGTGGAAGCCACTACTGACAGTCAGGCAGTGGACATTCCAGTAGCTGTCATCAATCTCAGTAGGGTAGGGTCCTCTAATGATAAAGTAAGGTAATGGTACTAAAGTGAGCGGAAGAGTCTCCACATGAAGAGCTTGAAGGGGTAGCGAGTGAGGGATCCAGTGGAAAAGGGTCTTTGGGACGGCCAGCGAGACATGCCTTCATCCGAGCTTGGAGCCTCTCCATTGTACTGACATGCGGCACAGAGTTTCCATCCTTGTTGATCTTCTCTGAGCTCCCTCAACCGTTTTCATTCCCAAACATTTCCCTGTAACCCATGACTTGGAAGATTTTGAAGGTAAACGACACTTACTTGTTCCACCAGTGAAGCAGGTCATTTGTCCACTCTGGGTCACCAGCATTCTTGATGAACCAGATGATAGCTTGGTACATGTTACAGTAGTTGAGGTTCCCATCCAGCTCATTCCACTGCTCTTTGGATGAGACAGCAAAATGTGCCTGTGAAATTGGTGTGAATCCTAATAAAATATAAAGGGGTGCAGGAACTTACCTAAACACATACATACGCAATATATTCCACTTCGATGGTCGTCATGTCATTCAAGACAGCGTTACACGACCGATTCTTTCTGTCCGGTGGTTCAATGGCAAAGGAAGGTCCAAGAAAAATATGTCGCGCAACCTGAGCAAACCTTGTCAGTCAGCCATGAACCATGCGATACCTGGACGTACTTACACAAATAAGGAAATAGCTTCTGAAGAGTCCTGACAGCACGTCATCAGACTTGGGGTCATAGTGTTGTCCAGGCATTGCTCCGCTGAAGAAAAGGGCAGGGAAGTCTTCAGCTTCCATTGGGATTATGCCTGACGCAAGATCCTTTCGTGCTCTTTAAAGGTGGAGTCAGGTAAAATTATACCACAGTTGTAGGCACTTACTGTTCTGGGTTTTTGTTGAAAACATGAAGCTGGTCAACTGGGCAAAGCCACCGAGCAAGGATTGGGTGATTGAGACCCATTTCAGCCCTTCCCTTAGTAAGGATGATCGGAGGCTTGAGGGAGCTGGGGTCATCCAGGTCAGGTAGACAGTACCATGCGATGCATGGCTTGAGGCGAGTTGCATCACTTGAATGGGTCAACCTGATATCTGCATTTATCTATGATATCACATGAATGCAAGTATAAATGTGCATATAGTTGTGTAAATGTACCTTTGCGCAGATGCTCAAGAGTTCGTCGCTCTTTGCTGGATCATCAATTACCGACTTCAGGCCTGGGATGATCTGAATTAACTTGTAATATGTATGCATGGAACTTTGCCATGTTTCTTGTGAGCTATGGGATGCCCAAGGTTAGAAGTACTGTTTCACAAAGTATGTGATGTACACTTTAGCCAAATACTCCTCACAAATTACTCTCGCTGCATTGTCTTCATCAAGTTCACCACACTTGCTTGCTTTGTCTTCTTGAAGGAAACGCATGATCTTGATTACCTTATCAACATCGCACTAAAGATTGATGCAACGTGCTACAATTTGGGCTGCAGAGAGATAGGTGTCTTCGCCCTTCTTTTTGGGCTTCTCAGACCTGGAAGAGAGATTTTTTTATCCCCTTGTCGTACATAATTAGAATAGTGCTTACTTTATAGGCCTTTTCAAGTTCTCTGAGTTGCCATTGGTATGAGATGGGGCCGCAGCCTGTGGAGCCATGATGGTGGTAGCAGATCAGCCAGCAGAGATAAGATCAGAGATTGATTGTGGCTCTTTGCTCCCGTCTCTCACCGCAGCCTACTACCATTGCGGCTATCGCACATCCTACATTTTTGTACTACTGCCACATGAACTGCAATCCATCCCCTTAACAAGTTCCTCCACAACCAGGTTCTTGGATAGTCGACTGGCACATCAACATGAACTATCTCTGGTTTTGCCAGCTACGTAGAAGTGCAACTATGCTTATCAGCTGCCATCCATTCTGGCACCTATTCAGGTTGCATGCACTTGGCTGCATTCGTCTGTAAGTAATAGTTTTCCCTTCTCTACCATGGGACAGCCTCACGCTGATGCTTGGGATCATGTGGGACACACATTCACACCAACTTGTGCACTTTTATTACCAATAGCAGGAGATTGTGCCGTGCCTGTCTCAATGGAATCTGCTGCCACACAACCCCATTCGCCACATGACAGTCCCATGCCTCTCAAGGTGCATGTGTCTTGTCCCCATTCAAGCATCTTGTCAAGTCACCGGTGAGTATTCGCATATTCTACTCTATGTTGCCTTCTAGCCGCTAATAATCATTTATAGGCTATAGTTTAGACATTTAGACCACTTTGCTTTGTACTGCATCAACACCACAATAAATACCCATTGACACACATTGCAGCGCTCTGATCAATCCCCTCATACTTTATTATGGTTGGTCACTCATGCTTTGGTTGCCAGAATCTTTTCCCAACTCAAAAGAGGCTTCATGCGCATGAGGCCAGGTGTCATGCCCACGCACATTCAAAATCAATGTTCTTACATACCCATAAGCATCCGAAGATAACCCAGGATGATGCAGAACATTCTCAGTCTCATGTTGACCCTACTGACATCGAAACCATGGGTGGGATGCGTGGTAACCCAATCCAGGGTGGGTCGCCCTCTCAGGCTGTCAGTACACCCTATGGTTTGGAGGATAACCCAGTACGTTTATCACAATGTCTTGGAAGTTAAATGATACTCTAATATTTACAGGCTGAGGACGAGATAGGATCATCCAGTGGCTCCTTCCTTGATCCTGCCAACTGGGGAGTGCCAGCTGGGGTAGCACAAACCCCAAGTCAAGACAAGTCTACATCTCGCAGTCGAGCATCAACACCAGTCCCTGATATGTTTCTTCAATGATCTAGACTGTCATATCCATCGAATCCGGTACTCCGGACTCAACTCCGGACAACTCCGGACACCTTTCCTGCGACCTCCGGTGCATTCTCAATGAGTCCGCATCCCTGACACCCCGGACCCTCTGTATTTAGCATTCCTTGTTCTTAGTGTTACGCTCCATTCTTCACTTACAGTACATAGCCACTAGTTTCACCCCAGTTCACCCTCCATCCCTGTGCCCGCTTAGGAGCACAGCTCCAGTATACCTAGCATCCGCACTCCGGACTATTAGTAAGACCTATGTATGTTCTACTCCCATATATAAAGTCTCCGCACTTGTAGTAGATACTCTAGTTTGGATATCGACTTGGACAGTCTCCCAAGCTCACTCTGACCCCCCTTGAGTCTCTAAGACTCTCTTCTGAACCATCCTCGGCCTTGTTGCTTGTAACAAGACCAATCCGACTTCTTCCGCCCGTTCCGAAATTACAGGACACCCCTGGAGTTGTGACAAGGGCGCACCACATATGGTGAAGCCAAGTCCTGCTCGAACTCCAGAGTTCCGGAGTTACCTCCTGGAGACCTCAGTTCTAACATAGACGCTCTATTCGACTTCCAGCCAGATATAAAGACTACCTACCGACTGGAGGTGGTTTGCGACACATACCACCACAACCTTCAATTGCAAGCTCCCGTGAGTCTTCACCCATCAATCCTGCTGTCAATATACCCCCTCCACTTATTGAGTACAGTACGCCCCCTAATGAAATGGGCATATTTCGAGTCTACCCCTCAAAACCATCATTCATCCCCAAAGACAACGCTGATATCTACACTGCCATTGATACACCAACCTTGGAAGGTTCTGAACATTCTCAAGCAGCAGATAACATGGTGGCTATCCGTGGACTGGCAGGTTATCAAATCACATGCGACAATCTGTACTCAGCATTTAGCAGCCCAACTGCTGGGCTCCTCATGTGTTGGCAGTACTCTGGGATGAATGAAAAGTCTGGTGCTGAACTAAACCATCTGTGGTCGTTTGTCATGGATCCTCAGTTCCAGCCCTCAGAGTGCAGCACATTCAATTTTGATTGTGAGAAAAAGCATATCGAGAAGTACCTTCAGGACGACTCCAATCCATTTCATGCTGACCATGGTTGGAAAACATCTTCAGTTACCATTTTATTGCCTCATGAAGGATCAAAATGGCCTTCCGGCAAGCATGACCAATCTGTTCCTACACTCCAAGTTGACAACGTATGCCATTGTGACATCACGGACATAATTAGATCTGTGTTTCAGGATGAAACCTCATTGACGTTCCATATGACCCCCTTTGCGGAATACTGGCAACCAGAGCCTGGAGCTGAACCTATGAGAGTCTTCGGTGAAGCCTACACATCGCCTAGGTTGCTTGACTTTTATCATAGCATCCACAACATGCCACGAGAACCTGGTGATGACCTGGAGCATGTCATGATCCCAATTATGTTGTGGTCTGACGCTATTCAACTATCAAGTTTTGGCAACACGTCACTATGGCCGATTTATATGTTTTTTGGAATCAATCTAAGTATACCTGTGCAAAGCCCACAGCGGCAGCATGCCATCATATCACTTACATACCTACGGTGTGTTAAGTGTCATTTGTCAGTTCAGCTACTAATGCCAGTCCATAGTTACCTGAAGATTTTCAGGATGAGTACACCTGGTACTTCAGTGAAGGGTCATCCAATGATATTTACACTCACTGCAAACGTGAGTTGATGCATGCCGTTTGGAAGCTCCTCCTCGATGATAAGTTTGTGCAAGTGTACATGTCTGGCCTTGTCATAACATTTGCAGATGAAGTTATACGTCATGGATTTCCCCAGTTCTACACATATGGAATGGATTACCCTGAGAAGTATGTCCCATCTACAATTAGATACATGACAATCTATATAACCATTAATTCCAGAATCTTGGTTGCCTGCATCAAATTTCTTGGGCTATGTCTGTGCCCTCGTTGCTTGGCTGAGAAAGCAAACATACAAGGTATGGGTACAGACCCTGACATGGAGATGCAGAGCCATGTTCGTGTCAGCAACCAGTCCCACAAGAACAAGATTTCAAAGGCTTGGAGGTATATTTTCAAATATGGTGCAAGTATTAGCAGAGTTCGTGTACAGAGTGTTTTAGCAGACGAGTCCTGGGTACCAACAAAGGTATGTACAGGCTCAGGTATCTACATCAGGCTGATATAAATTAGAATGCATTTTCCGAGCGAATTGCAGATGAGGAATTTAACTACTTCCTCATGTTTGTGATTGATCAACTACATGAATTTGAGCTTGGTGTGTGGAAAGCAATTTTCACGCATTTGATGCGCATTTTGCACACCGCAGGTGGAACATCAGTGCAGCAACTGAATTACAGGTGAGGGTATACTCAAACATAATTTGCCTACTAACTGTTTTACTATGATCCAGGTACCGGTGAGTTCCAACATTTGGATGTGCAACAATTCAGCAGTTTCACAAGAATGCATCTGCAATGAAATGTTGTGCAGCATGAGACTTTGAGGACCTTCTCCAGGCAAGTAGTGTCAAACTCCCATAATGCTGACTAACTGGTGCCCAGTGTGCTCTCCCTATTTTTGAAGGTCTCTTATCAAGTCAGCACAATGAAGTTGTGCTTGACTTGCTCTTTGACCTCGCAACCTGGCATGCATTTGCCAAACTACGACTCCATACTGAAAAGTCCCTTGCCCTTTTTGATGCAGCTACCATGTATCTCGGTCGCTCTGCTCGCAAGTTTTTGCGGACGACATGCGCTTACTACCATACTACTGAACTTCCTGAAGAGCATGCAGCCCATGGGCGCCGCAAGGCAGCGCTAGCAGCCAAACAGGGCCATGCAACTCCATCAGCTTCACGTCCCAAGCCAACCATGCTCAACCTTTCAACATACAAATTCCATGCTTTAGGTGATTATCCAGACACGATACGGATGTTTGGCACTACAGATAGCTACACAACACAAACAGTAAGTACCTTATTCGATCTCTTTCTGCTAGTAATTGGTTGTCAGGGTGAGCTGGAACATTGCCGTGTAAAGTGGCACTACCCACGGTCTGGAAAGAGGAAGAAACACATGGTCAAGAGCATTGCTGACCAAGATGCGATTGAGCGATTTGTCCGAAAGGTCGACATGGTGCGAAGAAGCCTTCAGGATCATTCACCGAATCAACGTGCTCGTGGTTCTCCGATGGACCATTATTCAATTGCTGAGACATCACGCAAGATTAGTGATCTCACAGCTTGGCTAGGTAGACGACAGAATGACCCTGCATTCGTGGTGGGTAAGGATCTAGGTTGATTTTACTCTACTGATGAAATCATAGGATTTCTTCCCACGTCTAAAGGACCATTTGTTGGCTCGGGCCCGCAATCTGGCTTATGATGGCGATGAACACAATTTCTCGGATAGTGACCGTGCTTGCGTCAACATCAAGGACAACAACATTCATCACCACTCCCTCCTTCGTGTCAACTACACAACCTACAACATGCGACGTGAACAAGATACCATAAACCCTCTCACACGGGCTGACATCATGGTTTTATCCCATGATGACGAGCGGAGCCATCCATATTGGTATGCATGTGTTATTCACGTTTTCCATGTCATGGTACAGCATCGCGAGAACAAGTCCTCACGCTTTTCGTCAGCCACGTGCATGGATGTTCTATTTGTGCGCTGGTTTCGCCGAGATGTGAACTACCCTAGCGGGTGGTCTGAGAAACGCCTTCACAGGCTCCAGTTCTTTAATCAGGAAAATTCATCTGACGCATTTGGTTTCCTGGACCCAGACTGTATTATTCGTGGTGTTCACCTTGTTCCAGCATTCGGGTACTTTCATATCTTAGACCTTCTTGGAGTCTCAAAGGCACGTCGGAGGCCAGACGGTGATGATCCACACGCAGACTGGAAATACTATTATGTGAACATGTAAGTCGCCCACTACTGAATTGTAAAATACTAAAGGGTCTGTCCTAGGTTTGCTGACCGTGACTTGTTCATGCGCCTGCGAGGCGGTGGTATCGGTCACAAAGCAACCTGGGAGTGGAACGACTTCCTCTTTAGTGATGCTGGGAAACCAGTCGATGACGAAGACAATGATGAAGAGATGGAAGAGGCCTCACAATCGTCATTGTTGAATGCCAAGGAAGATGGGGTAGATGAAGACGAGTCAGAAGCATGGAGATGTGCCATGCAGGAACCTGAGGATAGTAGCGAGGAGAGCGACGATGGTGATGATGATCAAGACCATAAGAAGGATCCTGACCGTGTCATTGCAGATGAGGGCGAGGAACTAGATGACAAGATTTATGCTTGCG
>JBBPKT010001117.1:0-10873 GCA_038089395.1 Pulveroboletus frians
CTTGGCCTCATTGCCAGGGGTTTCGTGCCCCTGCAAGAGGATGTGGCTGGGGTGCGGGAGGAGCTGAGGAGGCTCTGGGAGGAGGTCGTGGGGGTGTGAGCGAGGGGGCATGGATACGAGGAGGTGGGGATGCAGACGCAGGCGGACCCAGAGGTGGGGAGGACGGAGACGGAGGTGCAGACGGAGGGGACGGAGGAGGTAGGAGTGGAGGCGGAGGTGGAGATAGAGACGGAGGCGGCCCTGGAAGAGCCGGAGGCCATGTAGATAGCGTACTTTGTTTTTTCTTTTCCTTTTGTAAATGAATGAAGTCCAAATCGGAATAAGGGGTGAGTAAGAAGGGAAGGAAAATGGAAATGGAAATGAGAACAGAGTAGGTACTCAAGGAGGAAGTGGTCCGGACTTGTCC
Organism: Pulveroboletus frians; assembly: GCA_038089395.1. Lineage (NCBI taxonomy): Eukaryota > Fungi > Basidiomycota > Agaricomycetes > Boletales > Boletaceae > Pulveroboletus > Pulveroboletus frians. The sequence continues at coordinate 407 of JBBPKT010001117.1, forward strand.
GGGTACCTCCGGTGGAAGTCCAAGACTAAGTCCGAAGCATGACCTAACTCCATAGCTAGTAGCCAAGAAGTCTCATTGTCAGTTCCCTCATATCTGAGCCAACGCACTAAGTACAGGAGTTGGCAGTGGCGCCTTCTCCGATTGATCTTGGAATCTAGGATCTTCGCGATCTCATACTCAGGTTCTCTGTCAACCTCGATCGGAGGTGGCGGAGGTTGGACACGGTTCAGAATGGAGTTCAGAGTGGAGGGTTCTAACTGTGAGACATGAAAGACTGGGTGTACAGATTTCATAGAGTCAGGTAATCGTAAGGTAAAGGAGTGTGAACCTGGCTTAGCAATAATAGTGAAAGGTCCTAAATATCTTTCGGAGAGTTTCTTTGAAGGTCTTGTGGATCGGAGGTATTTCGCTTTAAGGTATACCTGATCTCCGATAGCGAAGTTTGGAGCCAGAGATCTTCTCGCGTCTGCTGGTCCTTGGTAGCACTTCTGCGCTTCCAGCATCTCTGATCAGAGAAATTCGTGGAGTTGGTCCAAGTCCATGATGTAGGACTGGGCCGCAGAGGAGGTGAGGGTGGAATCAGAGTTGATGGAGAGGTTCGGATGGTAGCCCTTGTTGGCGAAGAAGGGAGATATGCCGGTGGTAGCACTGGGCGCATTGTTGTAAGAGAACTCCATGAGTGGAAGGAGTTCCGACCAGTTGTCTTGCTGGTAGTTGCAATAGATCCGGAGGTATTGCTTGAGGGTCTGATTAGTGCGCTCTGTCTGGCCATCTCCTTTGGGGTGGTACCCCGAAATGAAGTGTAAGCGCATGTCGAGAGCTTTACCTAGTGACTGGAAGAAATGCGATACGAACTCGGAGCCCCGGTCGGAGGTGACATGGGAGGGAACTCTGTGTTTCGAGAAGACGTGGAGGAGAAACAGCTTGGCGAGCTCAGCGGAGGTGATGGTGTTGTGAGTTGGAACGAAGATGACTTGCTTCGATAACCAATCTACGATGATGAGGATGGCAGTGAAGCCGGAGGAGGGCGGGAGCTGCTCGATGAAGTCCATGGATATGGAGTTCCATGGTTTCTCCGGAATCGGGAGCTGCTTCAGAAGACTGTATGGGCAATGTCGGGGGACCTTGGCTTGGGAGCATGTCATACAGGAGGACACATAGTCCTTGACGAATGTCCGAATGCCCGGCCAGGTGTATTCGTGACGGATCAGCTCTAGCGTACGGTTCTGTCCGAAGTGGCCTGCGGTAGGGTGATCGTGGAAAGTCCAGAGAAGTCAGAGTCGGAGGTCAGCAGCGTCAGGGACGTAGATGCATTTGTCCCTTAGGAGGAAACCTTCGGGGTTGACATGAGTGAAGTCCCTATCCCCCTTTTTGGGGTAGACGTCCCAGCATCTAGTCAGTGCATTGGGCTTAGCTACGAGCTTACCAGGATGATATCAGACTGCCATATTGAACTGGCAGAGGAACTCCAACCATCGGGCCTGGCGGCGCGTCAGGAGCTTCGTGGTGGAGAAGTACTCCAGGTTCTTGTGGTCCGTGACTACATCGACGGGGTGGGTGGAACCCTCTAGGAAATGTTGCCATGAGGAGAAGGCCTCGAAGATCACCAGTAGCTCCTTGTCGTGGGTGTCATAGTTCAACTCCGCTCCAGTGAGGGTATAGGAGTAGAATGTGATGGGATGGAGATCGTTTTCAGAGTTTATGGAGAGGATACCGGCGATGGCATAGTTGGAGGCGTCGGTCTCAACCATAATTGGAGCGTCGGGGTTCCAGTGCACGAGCACCGGAGCTGTGGTAAACGCATCCTTAAGGCATTGGAAGGACCTATGACAATCTTCAGAGAAGTTCCAAGGGGCACCCTTACAGGTGAGTCGGGTCAGTGGAGCCATGATATCGGAGTAGCTGTGGATGAAGTGGTGATAGAAGTTGGCGAATCCCAGGAAGGATTGGATGTCCTTGACTTTCTGGGGTTCTGGCCAATTTAAAATTGTCTGTATCTTATCCTTGGCCATGGAGAGGCCAGAGAGCAAGAGAATGTATCTGAGGTATTTGATGGTGTCGCTGTGCCATTCGCATTTCTCGGGTTTACAGTAACGTCCATTGGCGCAGAGTCACCGGAGGACTTCTCGGACATGTTTCCAATGCGAGGCGGGGTCAGCGGAATAGATGAGGATGTCATTGAGATACACCACCACGCTGATGTCCAGCATATCAGCGAAGATGCTGTTGACGAATCGCTGGAAGGCGGCAGGGGCATTAGTAAGTCCGAATGGCATTACTAACCACTCGAAGGAACCGTAGCGTGTTCCAAACGATGTCTTCCACTCATCTCCATCAGCAACACGGACCAGGTGGTACGCGTGCCGGAGATCGAGCTTCATATATATCTTAGCTCCGCTTGGAGCCTCAAGGAGGTCCGAGGTGCGCGGGAGAGGGTATCGGTCCTTCTTCATGATCTTGTTCAGGCCTCGGAAATCGATGCATAATCGAAGTGAACTGTCTTTCTTTCGGATGAAGAGGATGGGTGCAGTGTGAGGGGAGGAGGATTGGCAGATGAAGCCGATCCGGAGATGTTCATTGAGGAAGTCCTGGAGGGCTCCCTGTTCGGAGGGCGAAATGGAGTAGAGGCGACCGATAGGAGGTTCGGCGCCTTCCTCAAGTTCGATCTTTAGGTCAAACGGCCTGTGTGGGGGCAAGGTGTCAGCCTTGCCCTTACTGAAGACGTCTGCAAATTCGTGGTACTCCGGAGGAACCTTTGACAGGTCCAGAGCCTCTTCAGGCGGGGCATTGACGCATGTAGTGCTGCGACCGCAGATGGAGCAGAGGGAGAGGGCAAAGGGTGTCGATCCTTCAAGCTTGCAGGCCCGGTGAAAAGCAGCAGCATTGATGAAGGAGACCGGAGGGGACCAAAGTCCGGGTGCTGTGGGAGAATCCAGGGGTTCCGGCGAAGGTTCGTGCGGAGGAGTCAGAGGAGTGTCAGAGCTCGACTCCGGAGGGACGGAGGACAATGTCAGGGTTGGCAAACCTGTGAGGTCAGTTCGGAATGAGATGCTGTTTGTAGCCCAATCAATCAACGGATTGCAACAGGCGAGCAAGCAATGTCTGAGAACTATATGACACAAGGGATCCAACGAGGTAACATAAAATGTTTTGGAGCTGGAAGCTCCCAAAGCGAAGGACAAACGGAGGTCTATAGCGGAGGAAATGGAAAAAGCAGAGGAGTTGTCGAAGAGATGGAGGGAGAGCATAGGAACGGAGTACGTAGGTAATTTATTTTTATCTACAAAGGCAGAATCTATAAAACAATGGGTAGACCCAGAGTCTACGAGTAATAGTACATCGGAGATGGAGAAATCAGAAAGGGAAACTATCGGACGGAGGGAGTTCGGGTCTGAAAGAGAGGACGCATTGAGACGGAGTGTCGGAGGAGCACAGTTGTTGGGCTCAATGCAACTCCCAACCTGTGCTGTAGGGGAGTCGCACTCTATTTTTTCGCCTCCGAGGAAGTGGAGCTGGAGGTCGGAGCAGGGGTTGTCACAGCTGCTCGAGCCTTCGCAGCCCTAGAGGTGCTCTTTGGACATTCTTTTGCGAAGTGTCCAGCAAGGCCACAGAAAAGGCACAAGCTGAGCTTTAGATGGCGCTGTCGCTCCTTGGGGAGGAGCTTGCCATCCTTGCCCAACTTGGCAGAGATCGAGTCTGTGGGGGTGGACTCGGTCCCGCTCTTCTTGCTGGCGGAGGACGAAGAGGAGCCTTTGGACGACTTGTCCTTTGGCTTACTGGAGGTGGAGGTGGCACCGGATGAACTGTCCTTGCTGGAGTTGGATGATTTGGGGGCAGATGCGGAGTTGCCAGAGTTTGACTGGGAGGCTTTGGTTGCACGGGCGATTTCGTCCTTGCATTCCCAATACTGGTGGTTGATCTGCTGGGCGAGAGCATGGAGTTCGTGGATGTCGTCGGGTTTGCCTTGACAAGCGAGCTCATCCTTGATGCAATCCGGGAGACCAGAGTAGAAGCTTCATCGGAGAGCTCCTTGGCCCCAGTCTCAGACCTGGCTGGCAAGTTGATTCCACTCAACGATATACTTTGAGATGCACTGTGAGTCACGCATCTGGAGGCGCTCAAGTTGAGCTTCAGCATCCGCGACGGGGTCGTGAGGTCCAAAGTTGGACTGCAACTCATATAGGAACATGTGCCAGCTTTCCATCCACGCGGGTCGGAGGCCCGGTACTTCAAGTCCGAGGAGGTCCAGCTCAAAGTATTCGAGCGTGGTCCCCTTGAGGTAGGACTGAGCGAAGGTTACCTTGGTCCAATCCTTGCGATAGGTCCGGAGATTGGCCTGGAAATGGAGTTCGCACTAGACAACGAACGGGTGGAGTTTCTTTGGGTCCGTCCTGTCGAACGGGTCGGGTTCCCGGACCTTGGGCTTAGAGCCTTCAGTCTTTTGTCATCAGAGTGCTTGGCAGGTCATTCCCTTGATGGCATCAGCAAGTTGGGTGAAAGGTTCATAGGTAAGTGGGACTTGGTTGCATTCTTCATCTTTGGGGTTATCTTCGTTGGGGAAATGGCCAGCAGAGGAACCCTGGTCAGAGTCCGCTTCGGAGGAACTAGAGGAGTCATTTCCACCTGGGTCGTTCCCATTGCCCCTTCTGTGCGAAGGCATCGGGGTGCTGGGTCGGACTTGGACGGACTCTTTGTCGTCCCATTCCTGGGAACCCATCGGAGGAAATTCGGGACTGAGGGTAAGTGGAAGAGGTGTTAGCGGGGACAGAGATTGTCTGCTATGCGCCTCGGAAATGGAGGGTGCAGTGACCATGGTGTGTGCAGAGAAACTTCAAAAGTCTCCTGGGATCGCGAGAACTGCCAAAGGCAGTCTGCAGGACCTGTTCATGCTGGGAGGTTCATCTTGTGCGCGCAGACATAGGATTTGTTGGAAATGTGAGCCTTGACAAGAGGGAGTACGAATATACTGTTAAGTCTGGTTCCTCCGGACTCAAGTCCGATCGGAGGTATGAAGGTTAGTATACGAAGTTCATAAGGAGGATGAATGGAGTTCGGAGCAGCAAGGGGGTACCTAGGAGGATGTTGGCACAGGACTTATGTGTTGCGACCTTGCCTAGGCTCTGTCCTTGTATTTCATAGGAGAGAGGGAGAGAGAGGAGAGAGAAGGGAGTTGGACGAGAGACAGGAGGTGACTGGTTTGATATTCATACTGAGGTACAGAAACAGAGTACAGGAAGCTTATATACTGAGGTCTGGTCCGGAGTTTGGACAGAGGAATGGAGAATCGTGTGGAAAGGTATGTTGGGTAAAAGGGAAGCATATAGAGACAGAGAATATACATAGGGAGAGCATATGGTGTGGCGAAGGGTCTAAGGGATGAGGCTAAGGGTCGTAACTAAGGAATGGAGGGTCGAAGGTACAAAGGGAATTACGGAGGGACGGAGAAGGAGTGACGGGTCCGGAGACTCAGAGATTGGAGTGGATATGACATCTCCTCTACACGAGAAATCATGGTGAGGAGGAGGTACTATGCCTCCTGTGAGCTAAGTACAAGGGTGACACAGTCACCACCCTGGTCATCAACCAGGCACACAAGATGCTGGGACACTCTGGGTCCTAGAAAACTGCGGATTATATTTGCAGATGGTATTGGTGGCCAGGACTTGGCCACAAAGTAGATCAGTTCTGTTGAACCTGTCTTATATGCCAGGTCATGAAGACCAATAATCAATGGCCTCAGGGTCTGCTGCACAGCCTGCCTGTGCCTGGGAGGCCCTGGGGCTCCATCACCATGGATTTGTGGGACCATTCCCACCAAGTGGCAGATATGACTACCTGTGGGTGGTCCTGTGCCGCCTAACCTCCATAGTACACCTGGTACTGGTCAGCACTACTGTTCAGGCTTCTGAACTTGCAGGGAAGTTCCTGCAGGAGGTAGTGTGGCTACACGGATTGCCAGAGATGATAGTCTCTGACCGAGATGCCAAATTTACCTCAGCATTCTAGTATGAACTGCACCGCATGATGGGAGTTAAACTCCTAATATCTATGGCATTTCATCCGCAGACAGATGATGCATCTGAATGTGTGATCCAGAATGTAGTTCAGATACTACACATGCTGGTACAGCCCGACCAGAGGGATTGGGCAGATAAACTGCCCCTTACCAAGTTCATGATTAACTCAAGCATCAGTAGTTCGACCAGGTTCACCCCATTCAAACTGAACTATGGGCATATGCCCATTCTGATGCAATACATCTCACAAGGATCCATGTCAAGCACCCCAGGTGTCCAGAAGTTCATATACCAGGCCAGGGAAAACCTGGAAATGGCCCATGATTCCATCATAGAGAGCAGAGTGGTACAGATGCACCATGTAAATAAAAGGCAGAAGGAAGGAACCGCCCTCTAGGTCAACAACTGGGTTTATTTATCAACCCAAAACTTGACAATGCTGAAAGGCAGAGCTTGCAAGCTCATACCCAAGTACATCAGACCTATAAAGGTCCTCACAAAAGATGGTGTCAACGACACCTACACCCTGGAATTCCCTGAGAAGCTCCAGAAGTGGCCTATCCATCTGCGGTTTCACATAGCATTGCTACATTGCTACAAAAAGAATGTCGACATGCTTTTCCCAAAAAGGGAGGATGCACATATGTTCTATGACATCGAATCATCCAATGCCGATGAATGATTGGTGGACAAGATACTTGCCTACTGCTGGGAAGGCCGAATGGCCCACTTTCTTGTCAAGTGGAATCTTGGAGACTCCACCTGGGAGCCCAGCTCCAATTGTCACAAGCTTAAGGCCCTTGACGAGTACCTTGAGCTCCATGACATACAAAGTGTATGTCAGCTGCCTCACAAGGCAACAAGTGCACCGAGGCACATGAACCCACCAAGTGGGTAGTGTAGTGGTTCGATCAATTGATCAACCCACAACACTAACAAATAAAATAATCCACATGATGTGAAAAGAAAAACAACAAGTAAAACAACAAAAAAATGACAAGAAAACAGTGATAAACAGTAGATACAACAGTAGTAATACCAAACAAGGACACCACACTCCAAACAACCAACACCACCCCAAATTACACTCCCGCATTACCAGTGTCCGTCCTCTGGGCAGTGGATCTCCCACCCCCACTTGCCCACCCTCTGTCACAAACATGATTGCAAGGCCTGCAACACATACGTGTTGCACCTCAGCGCTACTGTGGCTGTCAATGCAGATGGTATTCCTGAGGCCATCCCTAACCTTGCTGATGATGTAGCTTGTCTATATCAGTGCAACGCATATGCTGACTTGTTGGGTTGCGTCAACCACCTTTAGTATGACCATCGCAACCTCTGCTCCTCACTGTCATATCCGTCGAATCTGGGACTCCGGACCTAACTCCGGACAACTCCGGACACCTTTCCTGTGACCTCCGGTATGTTCTCGATGAGTCCACATCCCTGACACCCCGGACCCTCTGTATTTAGCATTCCTTGTTCTTAGTGTTATGCTCCATCCTTCACTTACAGTACATAGCCACTAGCTTCGTTCCAGTTCACCCTCCGTCCCTGTGCCCGCTTAGGAGCACAGCTCCGGTACACCTAGCATCCGCACTCCAGACTATTAGTAAGACCTATGTTCTACTCCTGTATATAAAGTCCCTGCACTTGTAGTAGATACTCCAGTTTGAATATCGACTTGGACAGTCTCCCAAGCTCACTCTGACCCCCTTGAGTCTCCAAGACTCTCTTCTAAATCATCCTCGACCTTTGTTGCTTACAACAGGGTCAATCTGACCTCTCCCATGCGATCTGAAATTACAGGACACCCCTGGAGTTGTGACAAGGGTACATCCCATATGGTGAAGCAAAGTCCTGCTCAAACTCCGGAGTTCCGGAGTTACCTCCTGGAGACCCCGGTTCTAACAGTTCTCCACTACCCAGAAGAGGGGTAGCTCCTCCAAGGGCTGACCACAAGGCCTAATCATCCTGTCAGGGAAAAGGCCCCCTCTCCCTCATGATGCTCCATCGTTCGACACCCCTGAGCCAGGAAATGAGATTGTAGATGCAGATGGTGGCATAATAGATGGAACTTCAGATCTGTACTTTGCTAGAAAGTTCTCAAGGGGCTCAATGGAGACTTGACCACCAAAGTCATAGATGAACGCTCCTGGTGCACTAGCTGACACATCTTCTTGTGAGCTAGAAGGGAGGGTGATGGAATCAGAGTTGATGCTTGGCAAGCTTGGCCATTGTGACCTGGGACTTGACAGCTATAGTGGCAGTGGTGGTACAGCTTTGGGTGACAATCCATGATCAGTTGCTAATATAAGGCCTGAAAGATCATGCCCTTGAGCCCCATCATTACCAGGGCCCACAAGCCCTTCCTTTGGCTCTGGAGGCATTTGTATTGCCCCCTCAAGTGTCCTTGTCATCTCCGGAGCTGAGTACATGGTTAATCATCATTTAGCTCTTTATTAATGACTTACTTGTCAAACAGTCCTTTGACTTGGCCTCCACTGCCACACTAGGGCCTGGAAGCTCACAATCTGCTTCATCGGGCCCTTCCTTTGTCGTTCCAGAAGCTGAGTACATGGTCAGCCATAATCAATGTTTTTACTGACCACTCACTTGACATGCGATCCAAAAACTTTCTATATGACCTTATGACACTTTTGTTAAATTCTGGGTAAATCTAGTCAAACATAGTAACCCAGTTCTGTGACACCAGCATGCAGGCTACTGGCCTCAATCTTTTTCACAGCCTCAAGTGTTGGTCCATGTAAGGTTGTTGTATTGGGTGCCCTACACCCTGTCCTCACTCCTTACTCACACAGGTGAAGTGTACCAAGTGGTATTCACAGATGAGTAATGTAGGAGTAATATATGAGGATTGGCCCGTCACCAGGACGGGCCTCTCCTTTTTATCTACTTACTGCGCATGTGATTACCTCGTATCACATGTGCTCATAAGTGCATAGTCAGGGGTTATTACCCTATTTAGTATCTACAGGGGCTATTGCCCCTTACACCCTCCCCCAGTAGAGCCAGCAATGGCTCGGAAAGAGAGAAAGCACAATTAGTATATATTCAAGGTAAGATGAGCATGAAATAAATGTGAATATGTGAACACGATATGTCAAGATAGTCGAGATACGGAGAACAATCGAGGACAGCGGATACTAAACGGAAACGGAACTGGAACAGCAGAAACGAGTAAATAAAAAGGGAAAAAGAAAAAAAAACAAGCGAGAGTTGAATCTCACATAAGTCCTGACGAGGGAGGCCGATCACATTCGTGACCGGTCCTCCTCGAGCTCGCCTTCCTCATAGTGGTCCTGCTACATAGGGGAGCCTCCCCCATCGGCATCGCCACGGTGAATGTGAGGCACGTCATATGCTGCAATGGCCTCACTAAATCGCTGAAGGAGGGCTGAGTCCCTCGGGACGCCAGGGTGGGCGACCAAGGGAGGCACATCCTCCGGGGAAACCTCGACCTGACGAGCCTCCTGCTCGTACCACTCCAAGGAGTGGCGGAGAGACTTGTCAGTGACCTCAGCCCTGAGATCAGTCCTTAAAGGACCATAGAGGTCCCAGGTGGCGGCGTTCTTGTCGCCTCCAGCAAACTCAATGCGTTCGAGCATTTCTCGAGCGCATTGACGAGTGCATTGAACGGCATTGTTGGCGACATGGGGGGTGACCCCATTAGCAGCCAGGTATGCTGTGATGTCTGCAAGGGTGGCTCCCTTGTGGAAGCCACCGGCCCAGGTAGACTTGCATCCCTGGGCAGGTCCAACCTCGGCCCAGTCGAGGAAGGATTTGTACTGCCCGGGTATGACAAGGAGGCGGGTGAGGCCGCATTGCCACACCATACGATCGACGTGCCCTCGGGGCACAGGTGCAAGTTGGTCCAGGAGGAGGAGGCCCCTCATCTGGCGTCAAGTGGGAGCATTCAGCTCCGAGTCAGGGTCGTCCGGGATGACGGGGGTGCCAGTGGCCCCAGGGAAGACCTTCCGGATTATCTGGCACTGGTCATCGGTGGGGCACTTACGCTGCCACCGTTCGACGTAGTCGATCCATACCCCATCAGGGGTGTCGAATGACGGAGCGTCGCGAGGGAGGAGGGGCCTTTTCCCTGACAGGACAATTGGGCCTTGTGATTGGCCCTTGGAGGAGCTACCCCTCTTCTGGGTAGCGGTGGACAAGGACCCTGACGGCTGGTCCGTGACACGCGATGCGAGGGGCGCGCTGGAGCTCTGCTCCCAAGTAGGTGAAGCAACGTGCTCCTGCAGGGTTGCAGTGCCTCCCTCAACGCTAGTCAAGGTAGCGGTGGCCGGACCGGATGTGATGCACTTCTCGAGCGCTGGGGCGGTGGGTGGTGGTGCTGTCTCAGCAGGCTGGGTGCCTGCATCCTTGGAGGCTCGGGCTGCCTTCTTTATGGCCTCTTTTTTTTTCTTGGCCT
>JBBPKT010001118.1:0-10869 GCA_038089395.1 Pulveroboletus frians
GCTCACTGTATGAATAATATATTATAATCCCTTATATGGCCTTCCACCAGTTTGCATTGTTGTGTGATGTTGATCATATTTGCAATATCACACAGGGGGAAATCATGCTAGGGTGGTGGTCCTGATGCAAGCTTGAGCAGGCACTTCATTTGGTTTCACAAGAATACATCACCCATAAGATGATCAAAGCCTTCGAGACCAAGCAGGGTGTCCCAAAGATGCCCGTGAAGGTAAATGAGCACTCTGGCAAGGAGAGCCACCTTGCATTGGCGTTTTTGGATCAGAACTGGGGTAGTGCAACAAGAAAGCTCACTGAAAGGGTGAAGAAGCACTCAGCCGGTCAGATTATGGCCATCGTCACAATGGCGCAGAAAGCTGCATTGAGCTTGCTACCCAAGCATTAGGTGGCCTCAGCTGTCACATCCACCACAGTCACTGAGAACAATCTGTATGACAATATCTGTAAGTCTATTAACTTGTATCTGATGTTTCTAACTGTCGATTTTAGGATCGTCTATCCTCCTGCCTTTGTCCTTGGTTTGTTTTGTGCCACCACCTCAAGTCTGCTTGGTTCTCCGCTTTCAAGTTCCTAGTAATTTTTTATCCATCCCGTTCCATCCCGATACCCGTTCCAGCCTACTTTCCCCTGTCCCCTTGACGCTGCTTCATTTTCCTCTCGTTCAGAATGAACTGCATTTTTGGTACTCTGCTTGGTGACCTCGTTCGTTTACTTACTGTACGGCAGCTGGCGTGTTGAGGCACCGTACTTATTCTACCCACTTATTTGTACCTTATTGACTACAATCTCACTTGTCCAAGTGTGAAGAGTGCTTATTCATGACGAACAAGTAGGCATCAGGAGTGGAACCTACTGAAAAAAGTTCTTTTCTACTTGGTATGTGCATTACTGGATTACTACTTGATATGGGTGTAAGTGATTGTAAGTGGCACCCAGTAATGTGCTACAATGCTGATGTATTCCAGATACTTGCTGTCTTGTCCAACGATCCAGTCGCAAATCGGGTCGAATCAGGTGAGACGTCGGCTGCGTGTACCCAAGCTGTGCTTTCCACATCGACAGCCTTGTGCTGCATCTCGGCATCCCATACACTGACACCTTTGCCAGTCCCAACCACAACCCACTTCCCATCACCAGACACAGCAATTGCCCTCACACTGAGCCCTGTTGTCCTTCCAACCTCTTGACCGTCTACATGTCGCCACCGCTGAATCCCTTTGTCACCCTCCGTTAACAGATACTTTCCGTCTGGGTGAAAGGTGAGTGCCCACACCGCGTCAGTGGTACCAGTGTCAAGGACTATCGTTTGGTCTTACTGAAACGTGAGCATCGTTCTAGTTACTTTTTGGAGCTGCCACACACCAGCATTCGTGGATGACATCCTCACTGGTGCGCAGATCGTCCAGCGTTGCAATATCAAGGAACAAGATGATTGGGTTGGTTCGTGGTGCGCACTACTTATTGTATAAACACGTTTTCTCTCTCTCGAATTTTGGTCTGTTTACGCGGGCGCCGAGTATCTTCGGTCCCCACTCACTCAAATCTCATACCATCTCATGGAGGTGGGTACATGAATGAGCAACCAACACTAGAGTGGGACTCATCCTACTCGCCAGGCACGGTCATTGATCGCCAACATTGCCTTCAGACACCAAATGACAACTGCCAGGGTCTACCGTATCGCAAGCATGGGCATAGGATGCTACAGCAATCTCAGCATCATTGTCGGGCAGGAATCGTGTGGGTGATATATCGCACCTGCATTTCTCCGAAATGCATATTAACTACCCTCCCTGCATCTGATCCATCGGAGGATCAGACTGGCTGCGCGACCAATGACTCACTAGGTCAGTAGTCGGTTCCCCCAGTTGACACGCCATATCTCGACACCCCTCCGACACCAACAATCTCCCTACCCGATCGACGTTCAATCTCTTTTTGGGCTACCCTCATTGTTCGATGCCCTTGAGACTTGGGAGATCCAACGGACAGCTGATCCCGTCGCAAGCGCCGGTGAGAACCTGGGGATCGCTCGGATCGAGGGGGAGGACACATCTTCGTTGCTGGTGATGCTTGATGGAAAGGTTGGTGTGGCACCAGGGTAGGCTGGAGGATGATATGGCAGGGTGTATGAGTGAGCGATCGAGGGCGAAGAGGGAAGACGGTTCAGTCAGTGGAAGACGCAAGGACGGTGTGTCCGTCGGGTGTAACCACCGGGTCCAGCATCAGTTGTTCAGGAACCATCTGGAAATAAGAACCAAGGTAAGACAAATGCACAGATATCACGCAGGGATGAGAGACATACGATCATATTCACACATACACTTGACTCGACGTCCCATGTCTGTGCCGTCGAGTCAAATCCACAGTTATATGCCCATTCGTTCGACCGGGCGCAAAGGTCGCCTTGGATACCCATGCCATATGCTTGAGTACAGCGGTGGGGTCTTTGGGTATTTCGCCTATGGTCAGCCTCTGGTGCCGTTTCGTACGTTCGAAAGAGGAAGCTGGACTAGACAGGATAGCGGTATCCTAGAATCCAAGATGCGATGAGGAGATGGGCACCGGTATGGTCAGACGAAATGGAGGAAGGAGAGGTGTGGAGGTGGAGTGATGCGAGGGTTCGAAAGGACGGCGATGTATCGAGTACGTACAAGACATGCTAGGGAAGCTGTCAGGTCGCGATCAACATCGACGCGTCTGTGGACAGGATGAGACAGGTGATGGGTGCCTCGCCCGCTGGAACACCACGAATGAACTGCGCGTGATCAAAGAGACCGACGTGTCTGTCCAGAAATGTCTGGAAGCAAGTGGATTAAGGTGAATGATGAAGACACAGTAGAGGACGAAGACGAAGCGTACTGGAATATGATATGCGACACGAGACAGAGGAGACCCAGTCCTCGTGCGGGAGCGTCGTCATCCGCTGTCGCGGCAACACCAACTCGCTAATCCCGAAGGTCGTCGTACGCATACATCCAGAGCTCTCTGACGCGATGCGTACCTCGTATCATATTCCGTACGACATTCTCTGAGGGTGGTCCGTAGGATCGTGCTACGGACAAGATAATCGAATGGAAGGGGTTTTGCGAGAGCGTTGTTGATACGTTGTGAGAGTGGGTAGTGCTTCCAGTCAAGTGGAATTGTCATTTTTGGGAAGGAAGGGGGTTATAGGGAGCTTTGGGAGAAAAAACGACTCGGGCGTATAGTCAGTAGGCGTCGGTCAAACGAGAGCGGGTGCACCCATATTTCACGGCGAATGTGGAACTGGCGGAGACGACTGACGCAGCGAGCACAAGGGGACCTCCTCGACCGATGTGCCTGCCCGTCTTTCCGGTAGAGGCTCGTGCCACCCACGCCGGCTGTTTCGGCAGGTACCTGGGTTTGAAAGATGCGGATCCGGCCAAGAAGCTCGGTGATGACGCAATGACGACCTGATTCTGATGACTTCATTGTCATGTTCGAGCGGACCGACGCGTCTCACCAGGTCTTGGTGGATTGGCAACGAGAATGATGTCGATGAGGGAAGCCATGGCATGCAATTGAGTGCCTGGTTGAGGGAGAGAGAATGCGATTCCTTCACCGATGTGGTCCCCGTCGACAGTCTTTTGATATAGCATGACAGTAGCAAACCTTGAAGCTTGAATCTCTTACGACGGACATTGGCAGGACGGTCTGATTCTGGTAGAGAAATCGAGCATGGCCTCATAATGGGTCCCGTTAGATAGACTCGTATGTGTACGTGCTTGTAATCTGGAGAGTACCTACATGTACCGAATGGTGTCGCGATCAGTCTGTCTCGTCATGTGCACCCGAGCGAGCACACAACATCCATCTAGGTAACCGCACTCTTACCACAAGCATAGCATCACCTGACCCCTGAAGGTCCTAATCTACTGTGAGCGTGACAATATGAGCTGGATGAATGGTACGCACCTCTACATTGATTCCTGTGGCAGAAGGACGAGATAAATCATTTGTTTGTTGCACCTGAAAGGACATGAGCAGCCGAGACGAGGTCTAGATCACCAAAACAGACGCACAGGACCGGCCATCCCCGACTGAACGGGACGGTGTTCACCGTGAGAACCACCTTGATCATGGCTGGGAACAGGGGAGGGGCGAATTCGTGGGATCTGCAATAATGGATGAGTATCTGTGTACAAATACGAGGAACAAGGGACCTTTCGCTTCCCCGCTGCAGTTCGCTACATGATATGATATGTTAGATAGATCGCATCTGATTATCTACCAAGGAAGAGTACTCACTGGCTTGCGTTGGCCCGCAGCCATCCGCGAAGGTCCAGCATCGATGCTTGGTAGTTCATGCGAGGAAGACTGACCATCTGGAGATTGATGTGACTTCCCAGAACGTTGATCGGACTTGTGTGAGGTGGCGTCTCGCTTTCGCCACAGCAGCATTTTGAATATGGAGCGACGCTGGTGTGAGTTATCAGTGTCGAAAATGTGGTCTGTACATGCTTCTGTAGCAGAGCTTACTGGTTGTGCGCCTGGAAGTTGATCAGACGGGCCAGACAGCAGTGGACCATCTTTGTGGGGATGGACAGACACAGTTGGCGATGGAGGCTGCAGCAACGTCAACACACAAATAGGACAAGAGATAAGGATCACCAACCGCCTCATAGTCGAATTGCAGAACTGTTGCACTCGACTGAAGCTCGTGCTACGTTGTCATGTGAAAACTTATGTCGGAGGGAGACAAACGAACGAATACCTCAAGGTCATTGTTGTCCCCACTGCTTTCTTTTACCTGCTCTCCAGTAGATCCCAAACGTATTTTGTCAATATCAGGGTTTGTAACATGCGAGAACCATAAGTGTATGAATACTTACCTGAAAAGGACCATAAGACACTGGAAGAAGGGTCTCCAGGTGATGAATGATGATTGTTCCATCAGCATCCCCAGCTGCAAGGTAGGAATTGTCAGGGGATACAGCAATTGACTGCATCCCTTTGCCATCATCAATGACAGAGCCAATTTGAGTGAGTGTTGATGCATCCAAAAGTGTGACCCCTCGAAGTGTGGCCGCAGCGATGAACTTGCCGTTGGGGGCTAGCACAAGATAGGCGAGGCCCTTCTCGTCATCAAGCAGTGTTGGTGACTCTGTGAGCTGGGATCCGTCAGAGGGATCAAATAACCTGATTTTGTTGTCGCTGGATGCGGAAAAGATGTGCTGACCCGACCATATGAGTGGAGTGCCGAGCCATGTGCCAGTTATGGCAGTGTTGATGAGGATGAGCTCATTACCGTTGTGGCTGTCAAAAATGTGGATCCGGCCAGGAGGCTCGGCGGTGGCAATCCGATCACCTTCCGGAGAGAACACGACTCCGATGACTACCGTGTCATGCTTGAGCGGGCCGACCAGTCTCTCTCCGTTCGTGATATTCCAGATACTCGCCGTGTTTTCCGACGTCCCAGTCACGAACCGGGTCGAGTCAGGTGAGACATCGACCGCACGCACCCAACTCATGCTCTCCACATCAACGACCTTGTCATGCATTTCGGCATCCCACACGCTTGCCCCTTTGCCAGTCCCGACCACAACCCACTTCCCATCACCAGACACAGCGATTGCAAACACGCCAGGTACGGTTGTTTTTCCAACCTCTTGACTGTCTGCATATCGCCATCGTTTAATTCCTTCGTCATCCCCACTCAACAGATGCTCTCCATCCGGGTGAAAAGCGAGTGCCCACACTATACCAGAGGTACTATTGTCAAGGTCTATCGTTTGGTTTTACTGAAACATCAGCGTCATTCCAGTCACACCTCGGAGCTGCCACGCACCAGCATTCATGGATGACATTCCTGCTAGTCGTACGCAGATCGTCGAGCGTCAAAACGTCACTGAGGGACAGGATGATTCGGTCGACTTTTGGTGTGCAAGACTTGCTGTATGAACGCCTCGTCCCAGATTTTGATCTGTTTACGCAGGCGCTGAGAATCTTTTGTCCCCATTCTTTCTCAGATCGCATTCCAGCAATCTCATGGAGACAGGTAGGATCCATCCCGTCTGTGATGTCTTGGTTACAGGGCTTGGTACGCCACACTCAGTGTAGAGACGACAATGTCAAGGACGCACGGACCCTAGAAAGGCATACTCTGCTAGCTGATCCAATCTCGGCCAGTTATCAAAAGTATTCAAGAAATTGAGGTGTCAGACTAACTGACCTACTTCATCCTGCTCTCGAGGTAACGAGTCCCCATGCACGAGACCTCGCTCAAACCGCCCTCCGCCCCCCGATTCCCTGCTAGATGGCATGACAGAGATAGTGATGGCACAACGAACGACTCGGCCGATCGTGCCGACCACATCAATGGTCAGCAAGCCGCACGGTCATCATTAGGATGCAGCCATAGCAAGATGACGGGCACACTGGGGTTATCAAGGCACAAATAATGACCTATCGAGGCAGCAAGACCATCCTGTCGTCTCATTGTGATCTCGACCGGTGTAACTCATCCCCAGGGTTGGCCCACAGTGCAAGGCGAGTATATATCCCTCTCCCCGGATGCGTTATCCTCCGACACTTTGATAATATGATGGTAGGACACAATCCTCGTGCTTATATACATATGCGACTCGTGAACGATGCACCATCACTACAGTCTTGTAGGGAAATTGAGTACGAAAATACAAATACATTTCATTTCATGATGCCTTGCCCGACCCACATTCTTGTCCGAGATTTTCCGTATCATGAGTGACAGAATGCTGTCACCAGGTCTGGATGGTTGGCGGCAAGGAATGAATGGCATGAAGCGAATGCTATAGCGTTGGGACGAAACCGAAGTTATGCGAGGACAGATGTATCACCATATCGGTAATGCTGAGGCCGAGCGACGGTAGTGAACCTTGTTTGATGTGTACCCCTCTTATCATTGTGGTATATGTAATTCCTAATTCCAGTAGACGAAAACAATATTGGTGCCCTTGCCAGCAATCGGCCTTCGTGATACCTCAGATGTTCGATAGATCCAGATGCATACATACTTACAGTCTAGAGTATCTACATCCATGGAGTCGAGTCACTTGAACTGGATCAGTCCCTCACATCATGTGCACCCGAGTGAATACAAAACATGCATGCAGGCAGCGGTATCCTGACCATCAGCATACCATTGCGTGACCCTTGGGGACGCTGATCCGTCATGAGTATAGCGACATAAGCTCAGCGAAACCACACATACAATGACACCGACTCCTGCAATGGGCTGAAATGAGTTGTTTGCTTCCTGCGCCTAAAGGAACGTAAGTGATTGCGGCGAGGTTCTGTGCCGCCAGAAAGCCATACCGCGTTTGGTTCCCTTAGATGAGCAGCGTGTTGGCTGCTACCGGACACTTCTTGATTCTGATGGCTGGAGACAGGGGTACGAGGAATCCGTGGAATCTGTGAGTGGTGAGCATCTGCGTGCATATGCGAGGAAGAATGAACCTTGCGCTTGCCCGCTGCTGTTCGCTATATGATATGATGTATCAGATAGACCAAATCTGATTGTCTACCAAGGGAGAGTACTCACTGGTTTGCGTTGGCCCGCAGCCATCCGCGAAGGTCCAGCATCGATGGTTGGTGGGTCATGCGAGGAAGACTGACGATTTGGAGATTGATGTGACTTGCCAGAACGTTGATCAGACTTGTGTGAGGTGGCATCCTGCTTTCGCCACAGCAGCATTTTGAATATGGAGCGACCCTGGTATGAGCTATCAGTGTCAAAGCCTGTACATGCTTCTATGGTGGAGCTCACTGGTTGTGGATCTGGTAATCGATCATCTTCGTGGGGATGAGCAGAGGCAGCTGGCGATGGTGGCTGGACCAGCGTCAACACAGACAGGACAAGACGGAAGGATCACTAACCGCCTCATAGTCGAATTGTAGGGCTGGCGCACTCGACTGAACCTCATGCTATGTCGTTGCGTGAGAACTTGCGTCGGAAGGAAATGAATAAATTGTACCTCGAGAAGCTCATTGCGGTCCTGACTGCCCGGTGTCAAAAGCTGGTTGGTTTCTTGTACCTGCTCTCCAGTAGATCTCTAACATGTCTTGTCAATACGAGAACCATGAAAGCGTGAATACGTACCTGAAAAGGACCATAAGATTCTGGAAGAAGGGTCCATAGACGATGAATAACAACATTTCCATCTCCACCCCCAGTTGCGAGGTAGCAATTGTCTGGGGATACAGCGACTGACCGTGTCTCTTTGCCCTCATTGATGACAGAGCCAATTTGAGCGAGGGTTGATGCATCCAGAAGTGTGACCCCTTGAATTGTGGCCGCAGCGATGAACTTGCTATTGGAAGCGAGTGCGATGGATATGAGGCCATCCTTGCCATCGAGGAGTGTCGACGACGCCGTGAGCTGGGATCCGTCAGAAGGGTCAAATGACCTGACTTTATTGTCCCTGGACGCAGAATAGATGCACTGACTCGACCATGCGAGTGGCGTACTGGGAGCCCGTGGGGTTACGGTGGTGTTGATGACGATGAGCGCATTGCCGTTGTCGCTGTCAAAGATGCGGATCCGGCCAAGAAGTTCGGCAGTGGCGATCCGGTCACCCTTGGGAGAAAACCTGACTCCGATGACCAAGTTGTCATGTTCGATGGGACCGACGAGTCTCTCTCCGTTCGTGATATTCCAAATGCTCGCCGTCTTTTCCCATGTCCCAGCCGCGAATCGGGTCGAATCAGGTGAAACATCGACTGCACGCACCCAAGTTGTGCTTTCCACTGCATCAACGACCTTGCCCTGCATTTCGGCATCCCATACACAGACACCTTCGCCAGTCCCAACCACAACCCACTTCCCATCACCAGACACAGCAATTGCCCTCACACTGAGCCCTATTGTCTTCCCAACCTCTTGACCATCCACATGTTGCCATCGCTGAATCCCGTTGTCACCCTTCGTTAACAGATACTTTCCGTCTGGATGAAAAGTGAGTGCCCACACCGACTCAGTGGTGCCAGTGTCAAGGACTATCGTTTGGTCTTACTGAAACATCAGCATCATTCCAGAACTCGGAGCTGCTACACACCAACATTCGCGGACGACATCCTCACTGGTACGCAGATCCTCCAGCGTCGCAGTGTCGAGGAACAAGATGATTGGGTTGACTCGTGGTGCGCAATACTTGTTGTATAAACACGTTGTCTCATTACCAAATTTTGGTCTGTTTACGCAGGCGCCGAATATCTTTGGTCCCCACTCACTCAGATCTCATTCCGGTGATCTCATTGAGGCGGGTCCATGAATGAGCAATCATCACTGGTGGGACTCATCCCGCTTGCCAGGCATGGTTTGCGATATCGATATCTTGGTTGTAGGGCTTGGTACACACCCAAAGTATAGACAGCTCATCGGTGACAAACCAGATTACACCTGCTGTAGCACGCCAAGATGAATTGATCAAGGTCTGAGGGATTTGGGTGCCAGAGCAACTCACCTGTCGTTCTGCCCCCGGGGCAACGACCTCCTATGCACCACACCTTTCCTTACCCCGCCATTTGCTCCCCGATTGCACACCAGATGCTAGGGGCTAGTGATGAATGACTTGCAACGGTGAGTGCCGATAGCATCATGGTTGACAAGCGACGTCAACACCATCAGGGCGCAGCCATGGTGAGATGACAGACATCTCAGGGCCCCCACCACGATCGATCAAGCTTCAAATTTCAAAGCTTGAAGAATGCTATCAGCTAGCACTAAGCATAACATCAGCCGAGTCTCCTGTGTGACCAGCACCTACAGCCAAGGTCTACATCCGGATTACTGGTAGACGCCGTGTTTCCGAGGTCATTGTAGCATCCTCTTTGCATGCTCTCATCAAAGAACGGCGGGGGTTTCCCACTCCGGATTCTGCTTCATAATTGAAGCACAAAAACATGGTCTCAAGGTATGAGGACGAACCCCGTTTCTCCGACATTAATCCACCGACTGATAGCGTAGCTTCGCAGGATGATTCATTCGAAATGATGTTTGGTTCAAGTTTATAGGTGCGCCCAAGGATCTGCGGGGCATGTTCATGTCGCTGAGACTAACGAAGTGGTAGGCTCGTGATGGGGCATCTTTCATATTGGACATTTGCTCTATTCTTTTAAGCTGGTTGATCTGCCGTGTATTATTGAAGCGCAGAAGACGCTGGACAATCAACAGATGTTCAAAGTGGTGAATATATGTCATGTACGTGTTTCCCCACCGTACGTCCTATGTATATACAACATGGCCCCGGGCAAGTCTGGGATTGATCTGCAACCCGTACATCAGTTTTCGGGGTTCTGACAATTTGCCTGCTGTCAGGCAGAACAAGAAGGCGAGAAAGCAGGATAAAGATAGAGAAGCTATGCGAGGATAGGTGTATCACCATATCAGTAATGCTGAGGCCGAGCGACAGTAGTGAACCTCGTTTGATGTGTACCCCTCTTATCATTGTGGTATAATTCCTGTAGATGACAAAAACAATACTAGCACCCTTGCCAACGATCGGCCTTCGTGATACCTCAGATGCTCCATAGATTTAGATGCCTACATACTTACAGTCTAGAGTATCCACATCCATGGAGTCGGGTCACTTTAACTGGATCAGTCCCTCACGTCATGTGCACCCGAGCGAATACAAAACATGCAGGCAGGCAGCGGTATCCTGACCATCAGCATACCATTGTGTGACCCTTGGGGATGCTAATCCGTCATGAGTATAGCCATATAAGCTCAGCGAAACCACACATACAATGACACCGACTCCTGCAATGGGCTGAGAAGGGTCATTTGCTTCTTGCGCCTAAAAGAACGTAAGTGATTGCGACGAGGTCCTGGGCTGCCAGAAAGCCAT
>JBBPKT010001120.1:0-10842 GCA_038089395.1 Pulveroboletus frians
TGTTCTTATGTTATGTTCTATTCCTTGCTTACAGTATACAGCTGCTAGTCTCGCCTTCTGTTATCCTCTGTTTCTGTGCTCCACTTAGGAGCATAGCTCTGGTACACCTAGCATCTGTCCTCTGGACTCTTACTAAGATCTATGTTTTACATTCATATATAAGTCTTCACACTCTGTTGTAAATACTTCAGTTTGAATATCAACTTGGATAGTCTCCCAAGTTCATTCCAACCCCCTTGAGTCTTCAAGGCTCTCCTCTGAATCATTCTTGACCTTTGTTGCTTGCAACAAATTCAATCTGACCCTTGACCTGCATTCCAAAATAATAGGACACACCCAGAGTTGTGATAAGGGCACACCACATATAGTGAAGCCAAGTCCTGCTCAAACTCCAGAGTTTCTGGAGTTACCTCCTGGAGATCTAGTCCTAACATTCATTGGTTCAATGATATCCAAGTGGAGCTCTTCCAGATCTAGACTGGCCTAAAAAAACTCAAGGTCTAGCAGGACCATGCTCTGGCGGAGATAACCAGCATGGTCTGGGAGCTGGAGGAGTTGGAGAGAAGTGAGGTGGCACAGCCATGGTAGGTAGTCTGGTTGGTGTACTATAGAAATACAGTCGAAGCTGTAATAACCCATACCTCTCGGGACATGTCTGGAGGTATGGGTTTTAGCAGAGTATGGGTTTTGAGTGAGGTTGGCCAACAACAAGAAATTGATTAAATTGCTTTGTACTCTACATGTCCAATCTGTTCTATTGGTGCAAAACACAAATTATCTGTGAGACTATAGTAGCTTGGGATTGGGCTGGATTCTGCTAGAAGAAGTCAGTGCATTTCATCTGTTTTGTAGTATGCTGTATCTTGAGAGTGCTTGATCTCTTCCCAACTGTTGACCAGCTTTTAGTGAAGCATCAAGCTTGGCTTTCCAATCCTGAATTTGATCATGAAGCTTTGTTAAGCCCTTTTTCAGGACTTTGATGGGTTCAAAGACTATGGTATTGGCTCATTCTTGGGTTGTTCTTACCATTCTGGGATAGGAGGAAAAATATTATATAATAAAAATTCCCTAATCAAGTATCCTATTCACACACATTATGGGTTATGAAGATGTAAAAATGCTATGGGTTATGGGTTATGGGTTATGGATTAAAAATCCATGCAAACCAACATGGGAAATAGAAAAATGTATGGGTTATTTCAGCTTCGACTGTAACACCATTGTCTGGTTTTATGTTTAAAGTAAGATAAAATAAAAATAAAAGTGTTATATTATATATACTGACCTAATTATTTTTCATTGTCCCTTTTCTTTAACTTGATCATGTGACTAAATCACATGCCTTCAGTCCAGCCCATGATATCATATGATATCATGCCTCATGGTCAACACTCCTTTTTAATTTCCATCTTTACACTTCCATATTACAGAACTTTCTCATATCTATGGGATATCATTTACCATACATAGTAGCAGTTCACACCTTATCATACCCACTCTGTATATAAAGAGTGCATCCTCAGCTGATTTCCCCAGCTTTGGCCACTTGTTTCTTAGGTTAAAACCTTGGATGATAAGTGCTCTCCTCTGCTCTTATCCTTTTCACAAGGCTTTATGGCAAGCCTTCAGTTACTCAGCTTTGATGTTTCAACTCTGTCACAACAAAAAGTAGTAGAAAAAAAAAAGATGAAAGACAAAAGATGTAATGTGAGATACTGGCTGGGTTATTTTCTTTGGGTGTCTTTCATTCATTTATGCCTACTGAGCTGCCCTAAAAGTTCCATTGAAGGCAGGCTATCACCTAGCTGGTCTTCATTGGTCATCTTTCTTTCTTTTTTCCCTACTGGAGTTTCTCAGAGAATAGAGAATGATCTATTGGATTGAAACATTATTGTTCATTGAGAAAGAAATAGGTAAGGAGTAGGAGAAATAGGATGGGAGAAGAAGAAAACAGTCAATGTTCAAGGTCAAGTGCAGAGGATGGTATTGTAAAACTGTTTACAGGATGGTGTTTGTTAGCCTATTTTTCTGTGTTTTTATGATGAGACAGAAAGAGACAGAAAGAGATTACCAGGCTAATTCTGAAGTAAAACAGAGCAGTACAGAATGAAGGCATACATCAGTGGCAGTATAAGAGTTATTTGAAGTTGATAGTATCTGTGTCTTCATCTGCCAGCTCATTAATGTCTTCCCCTGTCATATGATTCAAGACTTTATTAACTAGACCAGTCAACTTGGTAACTAGAATATCAGACTGGAATTGGAGATAGTAGGGATGAAATGAAAGGCAGCATATTGAAGCTTGAATACTACCCCATCTAACTCAGTGAAAGATAACCATTGGTCCAAGGTGTCTTGGTTTCATCTTCTGGTTAAGCTCCTTTTTAACATAGGTGTTCCAGACTAGGACCAGATTCCCTGGATAGAAGTCAAAGTCTTTGATTCGGTTCTTAAACACAGCTTTGAAGTGCTTTGCAGACTCAAAACAAGCTTTAAGAACTTATTCATAGATTGACTCTATTGGAGCTGAAAGGCTCTCCAAGCAATCAGGCCAGACAGAGATAAGGGATCAGTTTCAGGCAGAGGGACAAGAAATGTAGCTTTGATTAAATCAAAAGGAAAAATTGGCCCAACACCATGCACCATAAAATATAGTGACAAATCTGTAGACTGGAGCACTGAAATGTGCTTGGCCCAAAAAACAGAGTGGGCAGTGGTATGCCAGCACAACTCCCTCCCAGGAAAGTTTTAATGATGGTCTCCTGGACATTGAAATGCCAATACTCGACAATACCATTGGCCTGAGAATTGTAAGGAGAGATGCAGATATGCCAGATATGATACTTGAGAGACAAGAGCTTAAAGAGCTTCTCAGTGTTCTCATCAATGTTGTAGCAATCTTTGTGGTATCCTTCATTGTGACATCAGCATTAATAACATACTGATGTAGTTTTTTAAGGGCACTTGGCTATCTTATCCAGCTAGCCATGGTGACCTAGATATCAGGTTGTCTGAAAGAGAAGAGATTATTCAACAATGTAGCCTTTTTTGCAGTAAAGGAACTTCCCTTTCCAAATGCAGAGGAGTGATTCAAAGTTGGTGCAAAGCACAAATTGCATAGGAATATAATACAGACAGCAAAACAACATCATATCTAGTAGTGTGTTATACCACAAAAGCTGTAAACTCCTCATATATCAACATGTTTGCCAGTACAAGACCTATAATTTACAAATTTTATTGGCCAGAGTGGTGCTGGCTGCCATTACCCACATCCAGTCTCCCTCCTCTTTTCATGACTTCATTACCTCATTTCATGGAAAGCACATGCCACCTAATCTGAGTAGCTGGACAAATGGAACTTATTTGGATAGAGGTATGTGTTTTTTGCTGTTACCCCAACCCACATTCTTCCATCCACAGTCTTTTAGTCAATCATATACCACTTTACCACCCTTCTCATATTCTCACTCTCTCTAGTCTTCATGTGCTTGTGCAGGACAATGACAATGCTCACATATGACACCATGTATGATAATGTAAATCTTTCCCTCAACCAGATCACATGTTTAGATAGGACCAATGGTCTGAAGATGAAGAATTACACCATGCTGGGCTTGCCGCCCAAGTTTCCTAATGTAAGTGGAGTAGAGAGCATGTTGGAATTTCTCACAATGTGGCACATGCTATACTGTTACATTTGGCAGCACAATGGTCAATATCTTGGCCATGGACAAGTTAACAACTGGCTTTATGGTCTTGCAGACAGCAATGAACACTCTGATAGGTGATTATGTGGTTATATATAGGAGGGTGGATGTGACTTATGTCACTGTGCCTGCATCTGCATGCAAATGGTAGTTGTGATCACACCAATCTCTAGATATGGTCAGTCTGGCCTCAATGACTTTTTTGGGATTCTAGGACTGGTCCAGATAACATTCTTTCTCAAATGTGTTTTAGCTTTTTATGTCATTGAGGACAATAGACTAAATAGTTGCTGACACATGAGTCAGATATGAACAAAGAAGCTGAGATATATGAGATGTTTCTCAAAGACCTCAGGAGTGGCAATAGTCAGTAGCAAAACAGTGCAAGTGGTGTCGGGAGAACACAACCATTGCAGAGCGCAGCAGTCTCAGAGCAAGCAATTTGCGGGTTTGGTTTTTGAGTGGGAGGCCTAGATTAGTGAGTGTAATGGATGGTCTGAGAGATAGGCAGGCTAAGCACTGAGTATTTCTGCTGAGTGAGCAAACAGACTGTGCAGACAACTTGTCTTTGCTCTTTTCTCTCCTTGATCTCTCTTGTTTATGTCTGTCCAGTGATGGATTCATAGTCTGCACATTGTACATTTATATACATATGTTACCTTGCACATATGCATCTATCTTATCTCAAGTGTATTTAGTTGGTACAAGGCTTCATTATATTCTTTGACCTCAAGGTCCCTGTCATCACACACCAAGGCCATACGGTGCTACCATCCAAAAAGAAGGGAAAACAACCACAAAGCACTGTCATGTTTATCCTGGCTCAGGTCATGGCCATTGATGCTTGTGTTAATCTGCTTGTTCACCATCAGTCATGGGATACACTGTCATTTTGCTTAACCAACCATTGAGGAAAAAGTTGACCCAAAGACACACATGAACACCCTTTCCCCAGCTGAAAAAGAGACCTGGTATCCATCATGGGTGCATATCACACTCACCTATGACTCAAGCCATGTTCTCTGCAGTGTGCTCAATACACAGTCAACTCTCACTATTTATAGCTCATATCATCACATTGCCCCTCACCTAACAACCAACATTTCACCTTAGACACAATCTTATTCATACTGCCCTCAAGCACAGTTCCATCTTTGAACTCACTTATGCTAGTGTACTTAGTAATCTGGAATTGAGCCATATACAGTGACCTCAAAAACTCTTTCCATTTAGCCTTTAATACAGTGTATGAAATATATTACCAAAGGTCATGGGAATTTGCTTAGCTTTAGTGGAGTCACATACTCTTGGCTACATAATTGCTCCCAGGGTCATGTGATTTGGCTTACATGTGGTGGAGATGTGATTCATTCAGCTTCTATTCTAGACTAGCTGGACTTCTCTTCTGATTGGAACTCTCCTCCCCCAACTGGACTGGCAACTCTGTTGTCCACACTCAGGTATTCTGCCCTCACAGTGCCTCTGCTATATATACATTCATGGACTCCCTAGGTGATATTATCACACTCTCCTAGAGACTACTATAACCTCTTGTCAGAACAAGACAGGAAATATGAGATCAACATACTTACTGCAGCTAAACTCTACCCCCTCAGAACCACACTCCACCTTTCCTCTCATATATCAAAAGAGGAGCAATTTAGGCTCTCAAGAATACTTAACTATTCAACCCTGATGGCTCCTTTAAGTATACTCCCCCTCTGCCTTCCCATCTAACCCTGAGGAACTGACTGTTAAGCAGCTGAGTCGGGCAGCTGGAGTCCAATGTCAAAGACTAATATTAGTGCAGCTAATAGGCACATACCTGGAGTCCAATGTCAAAGACATTAAAGAGTCCGGACATGGAACTCGCAGGTTGTACTACATGTGTGTACATAACAATAAACAATAATAAGTATTAACATGACTGACATGACTGATAGTAGTGGTCAGTCACGATTAGTGTAGTGGTCAGTCACCACATTAGTGTAGTAGTCAGTCATGTTGAGAGTGCGCAATCACTAAACTCAACACTGAGTTGGGGCTCCCTTGAGCAAACTCTCCCAACCTACCCTTTGCCAAGCTTTCTTTGTGCAGACTATAGAGTTCTGCATGACTGTTCACAGGAAGAATAAAGTGATTGACTCCTATGTTGCCTTTGTTCCTATTAAAATAAACACATAATAAGTAAAAGAGAACAGCTTAGTTCACACATATATGTCATAAAACATTGCTGTTAAATATAAAAATGTCATCTCTTATGAAGATGGCCCCTTAGGAAGGAGGCCAGATCAGTAAGTGACAACCCCCAAGGCCCCACATCCCTACAGCAGTCCCTGTGTGGCCTAATCCCATACACCAAAGTTCCCTATCCCCTTGTGTTCCCTGCCTTCTATCTCTCTCTGCCAAACCTTAGTAGAGTTTGTCCTTATCCCCATCTCCCTGTGCCAAACCTTGGTGCATTTGTCCTTTATTTATCCCTTGCCTGGTGTCAATCAAACCCTCATACAGCCTGTGGTCCCATGATGTTCATGGTGAGTCTTAACCATGGGGGGGGGAGCCTGATCCATCTAGACCAGGTTCCAACCATGTCATTCATTTGAATCCCATGTCTATCATAGGCATTTCAGCCTGTATTGATAAGGCTGTCCATGAAGAGAGGTTATATGTTCTCTCAGGGACTGGGAACTGGCAAGGGGAATCTCTTGGTCCCTGGCCCATCACTCCCCCACTGCTCATTGCCAGCCAGCCCATTCAACACCTTTGAGTTTATCCACCTCCCAAGGTGCTGCTGGAGTGAAAGTATGATGCTCAACAAAAGGCAGATAAGAAGCTCTGTTACCAGATTCAGCATGCAGCAGGACCTCATTCATTATTTTCAAAGAAATGCTCAGTGCCAAAGGCTCTCAGTCCAGTTCAGTGCAACTGGGTTGCCAGCCTGTAAGGCTTGGTTGTGGAATGAGATGGCAGGTAGAGCTAGTGAGCTATGTTGCTGAACAATTATTAAAGCTGTTTTTAGGACACCAATTGCAACCAGTGAGTGTATCTTATGAAGGTGGGCAAACAGGGTGTAAATTTTGATACCATCTCTAACATTGTAGGTTCCAGGGAATGTAGCCCACCCAGCTAATAGCAAACCTCATGGGCAATGGGACAGACAGTACAATGAGTTGCTAGCTCCATGGGCAGTAAGCAATTCCTCTTGTTTTACCAACCATTTGGATTTGCTTTTTGATCATCATCTTCCTTGGCTTTGTGGCATATATATATGCCTGTGGATCCTTTAACCTAGCAACTGGGGGCATCTTATTCTTTTCAATCTAAGACTAGCCATTCAATTTCCACCTGGATCTGCTGCCTTGATACCCTCTGGAACTATGTATATTGTATATGAAATGGCAACATGGCAATGCTGCCATTCATCCAGATATTATTCCTTTACCCAGTATTGTCCTGGAGGTTTATTGCAGTGGTACAGTATGGCTTCCAGCTAGTGAAGTCAAACATCACTGGGCATTCTCTGTAGAGGTGCACACTCGCTTCCTCCTCCCATGTGGCAATCGCACTCTTCTGTGTTTTCGTCCCCCCCACATGTTGAGATTAGTGATTACGCACTCTCAACATGACTGACTACTACACTAATCGTGACTGACCACTACTGTCAGTCATGTCAGTCATGTTAGTACTTATTATTGTTTATTGTTGTGTACACACATGTAGTACAACCTGCGAGTCCCATGTCCGGACTCCTTAGTCTTTGACATTGGACTCCAGGTATGTACCCTATTAGCTGCACTAATATAGTCTTTGACATTGGACTCCAGTTGCTTGACATCAACTGTCTAACACCACACACCCCTCAGACCCTGGCTCTTGTAACACCCCACTCCAACTACATCACCTCTGTGAGATCTGTCATCGAATGCAAGCCTTCGCTCAGCTCGACCCCTCTTGCCGCCTTGCAAAACTTGCCATTTCCACTTTCCATTCACCTTGCACACAGTCAGTCCCACAGAGGGTCCGCTTTCTCCGCCAGAGGCCTTTGGACCGTAGTAGGGCCTTATCTCTTCACTCCAGGTGGTATAGTTGTTGCCATTAAGAGGCTGTCTGCGATGGGTGTGTTGTTCTGCCATTGAGACAGACAGGGCGCGAAAAATGCGCAATAGGGCGATGGATGGAGTGGATGTAGCGGGGTTCGAATAAGCGAAAATAAAGTCGCGTAGGTAGCGAGCTTTGAAGCGAGATTCAGAGCTCAGGGCTCATAACCTGTTAAACAGTTGATATCAAGCAACTGGAGCCCAATGTCAAAGACTAAGGAGTCCGGACATGGAACTCGCAGGTTGTACTACATGTGTGTGATGATGGTTGAGGTTGCTGACAGAGGTCCCAGGGCCAAGATGACAGACAAAAACCTCATTAATATGCTCAAGGAGAGCAAAGAGGAGGGCAGTCAGGATGGTGTGCTTTACCTTTGTGTCTCTCTGTAGATGTGGTGGTTCTTGTTTTGGATGAGAAGTAAGATGAAGCCCAAGATCTTCCACCTGGACTCCAACCTGCTACCATGTGAATTTCCTCATATATCAACCCCTCTACCCACCCTCCACTCACCCCAACTGATGATGACTCAAATGTTCCCACGGACCATCTCCATCTCCTTGTCCAATTCAACAACTCCACTCCAATCTTTGTTGGAATGTGTATATAAAGGGTACTACCTATGTAAAAAAACCTTATTGCTGCTTCTGACAGACCTAGGCCATGACCCACCCCAATATGAGCTGAACACTATGCATGAATGAAGGCTATCTTAACCAACTGCAGTGAAGTAAGGAGGTGTGGCTTGAATCTGATAGGGGCATTCACACATGAATGGCTAAGCACGGGGCATGGCAGCTGCCTGTGGATAAGCATTGTTATCAGCGCATTTATCAAGACGTGTTTGGGAAGACCGATAAGTCAGGTTATTCGAATATTTTGCAGCACTGCTGGGCACCAACTCTCTTAGGCATGAGAGGACCAAAGGCGGAAAGTTCAATGTGCTACTAATACAGCATGAAACAGCATGGAGAAGTCATACAGCTTAGCTGTCAAAAAACTGGGGTGAAGGAAAATGAGGCCAGCAAAGGACCAATCATGCCTTCAGAATGTGATGAATGAGGTTGATCCAGAGGCAGAGGGTTCAACAGCATGAATCAGATGCTTTGTTGGGAAAGGCATCTTCAAACCAAACAGAAACAAATGCCTAGCATGTCTCTGGGTTGTCCTGTTAACAAATCAAGAGGCATCTGGCACAGTGAGCTGACCTTGAATAATTAATTGGGGGAATGTTTGTTAAAGCAGGAAAACTCAGAGGGAAAATCTGGCCAGACCAGGACTCGAACCTGGGACTACCCACTAGTACTGGGATCGTCTTAACCACTAGACTACCCGGCCTTGTCACTGCCCGAGATGTGTGGCTTAGAATCCAACAATGTTTTTCTCCTGTTTAAGAATCACCGAAGTGCATCAAATCTAGCCTTCAACCGCTTGCTAGCCATGATCAGCTGAGGCACTCAGGGATGAAGTATATAGAGGCAGCAGGGGATGTGGCCTTCCGTTTGCCCTTGGACTTGGAGGTGTGTGACAACTGGTACGAGGATGCCAGAGTTATTTGTGACTGGCTGCCAATCTTGATGGAAACGAGTTCGAGGAGTGAAGGTGCATGGCATCCAACATGGAAAGAGCAGTGTTGGCAGCCGCAATCTGCATGCTTGGACTGGGGGAGCAAAAACTGTGGCCAAGCTCGGCCAGCTGGTGGAACCCACTGACATCCTGCACCAAAGCCTGAGATGTGACAGTCGGATGCACAGGGTCACTGGCCATGGAAATAGAGGGGGAGGTGGGTATGCTGGCCACCTGCTGTTCCATCATGTCGTAGAAGGGATATGGCTTGTTCTTGTGTGGCTGCAACTCTTTGGCCGGAAATAGGTGTTCTTCTCAGCTCTACACAAAGAAATCACATGTAGAAACAAAAAAAATTTACCAGATGATCAATATTCCACTTGGAAATAAAGATCCTGCTGATCATCTATATATACTCCTCAACTTTTCCAACACCTCATTATAAAATGCCTCTGGAAAATGGCCAGTGCTACTCATTCCAGCTTTCTCAGCAATCAGTATACTGGCTCAGTAGTTTGGTTTGGATTTGCTCCTCAAAGAAGGTCACACAACCCCCATTCAATAGCATTTGCCAGCTTTTTCACCTTGTTACCTCTTTCACCTACAATGAGACCAGACTTCCACTCATGCACTGGAATGAGCACCACAATAGCATCCGTGGACATCCCCTTTGCATTTTCCTGGTTTCACTAATGGCTCAGCAAGTTTGTACAAAAGTAGAATCAATGCTTGATAGGCCTAGTGCTGATTCTGCATTGCTTGAAAGGTTATCAACAATGCGTTTGACCATGACAAGCATGGCTGGCCTATTGATCCACTTCACAACACAGATGCTAGTATACTCATGCCACCACCAGCTGCTCTGTCTAATTTCTTGCACGTTCATGCTGAGTTTGCTTAAAGCCTTATGGTCCTTGCTCATGTGACCACTACTGAGCTTGGTCCTCTTCATGCTGTCAACGACATCAATGGGCCTCACAACTTTTAATTTTGGTTGCAATGCCTATGTGGCTCACTTTCCACCCAAGCGTGCTGCCTGTCTTTTTATTCACCTCATTGGTCCCATTCATGAGATTGCAGTTCTCTTTGCTCACATTATCAATCTGGAAAATTTTTGACCTCTCCACTCCCCTCACTCTTTCTTCATATTGCCAAGCCATCAAGGCAATCCTGCATACTATCATGCATGTTGTGACTGATAAAGATGCCAACAATGATGCCATTGATGCATCATTTGGTCACTCCTCAGCAGTGGACAATGCATGGTATGCCTTGTCCATGAAGACCTCGCTGGTCTTATGGAAAACATATATGTTGATTCTGTTAAGCAGCTGAGTCGAGCAGCTGGAGTCCAATGTCAAAGACTATATTAGTGCAGCTAATAGGGTACATACCTGGAGTCCAATGTCAAAGACTAAGGAGTCCGGACATGGAACTCGCAGGTTGTACTACATGTGTGTACACAACAATA
>JBBPKT010001121.1:0-10831 GCA_038089395.1 Pulveroboletus frians
GTGAATGCTTGCAAGGGAGGGACTATCCCAGGAAACGAGGACGGGCGAGTGTCATTGTTAGCCACTGGTTGCCTGCTCACCCCATCGAAGACAGGTAACCGGGATCCGAACAAGGATAAGCGCCAAAACCACGAGGGGCTCGCATGAATAGTTCATATTGAGAACAAGGAAACACGTTCACAGGACGACTTGACCACGCACCACGACTAGACCAAAACGTCGTACTCCTCGACATTTCGACGTTGACATTTCGTGCCTTTCAATATGTCGACGAGCGCTGGTGCGTAGCGGTTCTGGGGAATGATTGAGCAATGTTAACATTGCAGCAAGACGAAACCGTAGTACTTGACACAGGTCGTTCTAGCTGGGTGTACGCAGTCGCCTTCCAGCCTGACGGGAAGCACCTTTTTGGTGGGGGAGCAGATGGAATTCGACGATGGCAAATTGAAGATGGACAAGAAGCCGGAAAACAAGAAGGAATAGAGTTGTCCGCCGTTGCTGTGTCAAAGGAGCAGATAGCGTGTGGAACGTGGGGTAGGGGTGCAAGTGTTTGGGACACAGCGCTGCGTGAAGAGGTCCTCCATGTGGAGGGCACAAACCATGTGTATGGCATTGACATTAGCCCAGATTTGACCAGACTTGCCACAGGGAACTCAGAGGAGCAAGCGAACATTTGGGACATCGTCACGGGGAAGAGACTCATTGGCCCGCTCAAACATCAGAATATTGTTGATACAGTCAGGTTCTCTCCGGATGGCAACCGCATTGCCACCGCTTGCTATCGCAGCACCATCCACATTTTCGACAGTCGCACAGGCGGCCAGCTCATCGAAATTGACAGAGTTGGGATACCTCTCTGGGATGATCCCACCCCACTTGCGTGGTCGAATGGTGGTCAGCGAATCATTTGCGTAGCCGACAGCAAGGAAATCAAATCTCTTGATGTCTCTGCCAGTGGGTCTCAACTTGCGGAGTCATCCATTTTCCAAGACACAGTCAGATCCATTGCTCTCGCTGCTAATGAAAAATTTCTCGCTGCATTTATGAAACATTCAGTCTTCTTCCTGGATACATCAACACTGGCTCAGATTGGTTCTCCTATTGAGATCATTGAGGGAATACAATCAATTGCTGTATCCCCAAACAGCTGCTTTGTTGCGGTTGGACGGCGCGATGGGAAAATTGTCATTCACAATCTCAGCAAGATTCTTCCTGACTCCTATGGTCCATTCCACGCAAGTATTTGCGCTGTCTGTCGCTGTCTCCCATTCTAACACACTATCTAGGTATCTTCTCGCGACGAATCACAACAAGATGCCGAAATGTCTGCATCAGGCGACCCCAACAAGCAAACGCCCAACACAAATCTGGTAAGAGTTTCCCGTTCTGCCACCAAAAGATTTGCGCTCACACTGACATCCGCATGACAGGAGGACCCCGGGAAATCCAATCCACTCAAACCTGGGGCACATGGCGAAGATGGCGAACGTGATCTTCTCAATGTAACACTTTTCTATTCTCTCCCTCGAACTGGTTCTTACGATGGCATAGGTCGAGGTGCCTGCTGGGCAAGCATTCAATTTCGACGAGGTCAGCAATCAACCCACACATTCTTCGCACGCTGATGGTACTCATAGCCACTATTTCCAACCTCTTCCAATCCTCACGAGGACAGTCAACCACTACCAAGTACCTCTGCAGCAGGGCCACGCGCCAGGGAAAACACCGAGTCAGCCCAGCGCAATTGGACATTCAAGAAGTGGCTGTGGAACACGGGTAGCAAGGACAGCACCTCACACACGCATGGCCGAAATACTGGAAAATCACGCCAACATGCCGATCGATCGCCCTCCCCTTCGCCGATCAGAATGGAACCCATGAGTGGGAGGCCATGGACAATGGCTGCTGGTCAGCGCCGAGCGGTGCGTGTTTCTCGACACGAACAGGAAGGCATGTAATCCGTTAACTTACCCACTCAGCGAGCGGTTGCAATGCCTGTGAGAATAAAACAAGTACGTTCATTCTTCGATTCGTACGCACAAACTGATCACACTTTACAGAAGAAACCGCCTCGCAAGGCTGCTGTCGCCAAGCGTCCGAATGAAGGTACCTCTCGTAGTGGGCAACACAGTGCACCTGCGACAGAGGAAAACCAGGTGTGTTCTAGTGATGGCAAGCCTTGTCGCGACTCACATCCACCTAGACGCGACAAGTGCATGATTCATCTCAGTCGGAATCTGCTGGGGTCCATCTGACGGTGCGGTTTACTTTCCTTTCGGCCGCATTGTTAAATTCACACCGGATCCATGCCAGGAAGGAACAGATTATTTCACCCTCGCAATTACGTGTCCTACCTGGTTGTTGTGTTTTCGTTCGCGTGCACATGATGAGAGAGATGAATCCAGGTGATTCAGTGAGTCGCGCATACCATGAGACGTATATAGATCTGGTTCTAGTAAGTAATCAAGTACATCCTGTGGGGGTTGATGTCCTGGAGTAAACGATAGGCAGAAGTGGTGCTCATATGATGCCTCCATGTGCGGGGAATCACCACCTTGCGGTAGCCCACGCACTCGATCGATTATACCCGGCGTGCATCATCCCCGACTGGAACCACCTCCGAGTCGCTAGTGCTACTCTCCACAGGATCCTCTGGGACACAGGCTGGGAGATTCAGATGATGCCACATCCGGTGTCCGTCCCTTGCCACCGCCTCCGTCGGTCACGGCCATACAATGCCCATGTGCTGATGATAACATATGGCATGGCAACATAACCAAGCGTATCACTGATCAGGTGGAGGCTTCACTGCAGATATGATGTCGGCCTGCGGCGAGTCCCGTGATTACGGAGCGCCTTCAAGGACGGGAGGACACAGTTGCGTGGAGTAACGTGGATACGATTATATATGATATACACTAGCACATACCGCCGGGCCATACAGATGGTATCTTTGCCGTTTGGCACAGCCGGCAGGTCCATCATGCAGCGCACACGCGCACGATCGTACTTGAATACGCCCTCGACATCAAAATCCCATCACCCTCGCAACAGTGGCCGACGCGCATCGCCTAGTCGTCCGAGCTGGCATCCGCAAACACGATCCCAGACAGACCCGCGTCAACGCGCGACACCGGTTGCGAGACCACCCCAAAACCCGAGTCGACCCCTTGCCATCGCCCCCGACGGTCACGATCGTACAACGCCCGCGTGCCGATGATGAACCGAGGCAGGGTGACGTACATCAGTGTCGTACTGACCATGAGGAGGGCGTCCATCGAAGACGCCGAGATGGCGAACACGACCTGGATGGGATACAGCATGTTCACGACTAGCGCGCTAGCGTGGGAGAAGGGGCTTTAAAAAGGCGGAGGACAGACGAAAGGAACACGGACAAGATGAAATAGAGGACACCTTCCCTCACGAATAACGACATGTACCGATTGATCTGCCAGTGCTTTGCCACTCGGTACATTGCGACGGCTTGTTTGACAGTGGGAATAATACCGAGGATGACCAACGCAATGCCAAGGACAACGCGAGGAATGGCCCTGTACACGAGCAAGGGCCCTGTCGTATAGGCATGACAATATGTCGACGTGGCGGTATGCTCGAGGACCACTAGGGAAAAATAGCACCATGAGAGTGAGATCGCACGCAAGTGTTTCAGCCAGGCACATACCAAACAAGGTCTTGTTAGGAATGTAATCGATAACATCCAACACAAAAGAAACAATCAATTGCGCCAAATAAAAGAAGAGGAGAAAACCGAGGATTATTTTCGATCGATTCCACATGGCATAAACACGTAGAACGACCAGCACAAGAACACTGGGCCAAGGGCGCGATAGCTCACAATCAGCAATAGTGAAGAACAAAAAAAATCCCCAATTAGACATCATGATCAGTGCAGTGCCTTTGAAATAGCATGATGTCCCATCGAGGGTCCATAGAGGGCAAGACGCTTACACCTGTTCGACAGTTAACGTTACAGCATCGCCTGTGAAGATGAGGTACCTACACCTATCCATGATCATTAGTGGTGGATGACAAGTAGAGCAAGCAGAGACGGACTTTGGTCGGCCCAGGCAGAAGATCACTACCAGCTGCGATTTTACCATTTGGTCAGTCTGACTGATCACGATGGATCTTGAACATACCAATGGCATCTGCGCTTGAGAATGAGTTCAAAGTCAGCCGTGTCAGATATACATTGGGGAAGACCTACACGATACACGCAATACTAACATAACGAACCTATCCGAATGATCAATTCGAAAGATCCGCAGCAGAGAATCAGGCCACAGACGTACAATGACAGATAGCGTGGATACTCAAGTCCAGTGTTTACACTGTGATGTGTCAGGGGTGGACGGATTGACTGAAGAGTGTCTCGTTCGTACCCAAATGTAGTCTACCTGCATATAATCAGTCATGACGAGAGACAAGAGGTAGGAAACGAAACACCTCTTTTCTAAAGGTGAGGGCTGTTCCGACACAATAGCAACCGCCAGTTCGAAACGCGAAGGTCGTATTCGGTGGACCCTGGCGTTGAACGCTGACGTCCGATGGTATTCATTCATGTTTTCGGTGCGCGTACTTGGCTTTGCCTATGAGCCCAGGCTGACACGACGGGTGTCGTCAAAGTAGAGCAAATGCGGGTGGCCGAAACGGAGTCTGAACT
This sequence comes from Pulveroboletus frians, assembly GCA_038089395.1. Classification (NCBI taxonomy): domain Eukaryota; kingdom Fungi; phylum Basidiomycota; class Agaricomycetes; order Boletales; family Boletaceae; genus Pulveroboletus; species Pulveroboletus frians. The sequence continues at coordinate 4,685 of JBBPKT010001121.1, forward strand.
CACGCTCGAACTGATCCCCGTTCCGTCCCCGTTGACCAGGGCTGCCACTATAAAATAAAAAAGGTCAAGCTCGAGTTCTCGCCTGATCGCTACGATTGTCATCTCTTCTTAGCGAAGATACGATACCTCTCACAGTGGTGCACACATAAGCCAGCATGCGAGGCACGCGGAGTGGGCTAAAATGCGGTAGTGAGATGCGGGGGGTCAACCGGTCACGAACATTCTCTCCTAGACTAGTCGCCCAACTATGGGATCCTAGGTCCTTTATGCCCCAGTGTGGTCCCCTCACCGTTCTGACAGTCCGACGTCGAAATTCCCACATGCTTGTTCATAAGTGTAGCAGTTTGCCCAATGTCCGCACTGATCGTTTGCAGCATCTGATTGATCATCGTGTCCGTGGCATACCTCTCGTGGTGAGGACGCAGGATATGCCGCTGAACTGGAAAAAGTGTTTTCAACTTTACCAGGAAAGGTGTGAGAAGTAGAATCAACTTGACGAACCTGAGGGTGCATTCGGTGATCCGTCGGAATGCCATACTCAAGTCTTCTGGACAGCGGTCATGAGGAAAAGCGAAGAGCATCACTGTGTCGCGCAAACTATTGCCGTGTTTCGTGCACAAGCTACAGTGCGTCGCAAACTCGTCTATCGGGATTGGATACCCCATCATGAGCGGAGTCTTGCAGCCAGAACACGGTGAATGCTTGCAAGGGAGGGACTATCCCAGGAAACGAGGACGGGCGAGTGTCATTGTTAGCCACTGGTTGCCTGCTCACCCCATCGAAGACAGGTAACCGGGATCCGAACAAGGATAAGCGCCAAAGCCACGAGGGACGAGCATGAAGAGTCTATATTGACAACAAGGGAACGTGTTCGCAGGACGACTTGACCACACACCACGACTAGACCAAAACGTCGTACTCCTCGACATTTCGACGTTGACATTTCGTGCCTTTCAAGATGCCGACAAGTGCTGGTGCGTAGCGGTTCCGGGGAATGATTGAGCAATGTTAACATTGCAGCAAGACGAAACCGTAGTACTTGACACGGGTCATTCTGACTGGGTGTACGCAATCGCCTTCCAGCCCGACGGGAAGCACCTGGTGGGTGGAGGAAAGAGGGGAATTCGAAGATGGCACATCGAAGATGGTCAAGAAGTCGGAAAACGAGAAGGAACGCAAGTGCTCGCTGTTGCTGTGTCAAAGGAGTGGGTAGCATGTGGAACATCCGGAGGTGCAATTGTTTGGGACGCAGAGCTGCGTAAAAAGATCGTCCATGTGGAGGACACAGAAGTGTCCGGAATTGACATTAGCCCAGATTTGACCAGACTTGCCACAGGAGTATTCAGGCAAGCGAGCATTTGGAACATCGCTACGAGGACGTCGAGACTCGTGGGCCCACTCCAATACAAGAGTCACATCGAGGGAATCAGGTTCTCCCCGGATGGGAATCGGATTGCCACTACTTCATATTTAGACAACATCCGCGTTTTCGACGGTCCTACACGCGACCCACTCATCGAAATTGAAATTGCTGGCACACCTCTCTGGGCTACAACCCCGCTCGCGTGGTCGAATGATGGTCAGCGACTCATTTGTGCAGTCAAGGACAACAGTATCAAATCGTTTGATGCCTCCACTGGGTCTCTACTTGTGAAATCATCCACTTTCCAAGACACGGTCCCTTCCATTGCTCTCGCTGCCAATGGAAAATTTCTCGCAGCATTCATGGCCCGTTCAATCCTCTTTCTGGATACATCAACACTGACTCAAATTGGTTCTCCAATTGAGGACAGCGAGGAAATACGATCAATCGCCGTATCCCCAGACAGCAGCTTTGTTGCGGTTGGACGAGATGATGGGAAAATTGTTGTTCGCAATCTCAGCAAGGTTCTTCCTGACTCCTACGGTCCATTCCATGCAAGTATTTGCGCCATCTGTCGCTGTCTCCCATTCTAACACACTATGTAGGCATCTTCTCGCGATGAATCACAAGACACCGAAACACCTGCATCAGGCGACCCCAAGGAGCAATCGCCCGACACAGATCTGGTAGGAGTTTCCCGTTCTGCCACCAAAAGATTTGCGCTCACACTGACATGCGCATGACAGGAGGATCCCGGGAAATCCAGTCCACTCGAGCCTCAGGGGGCCCATGTCGAAGATGACGAAGTCGACCTTCTCAACGTAATACTTTTCTATTCTCTCGCTCGTACTGGTTCTTACGATGGCATAGCCCGCTGGGCAAGCATTCAATTTTGACGAGGTCAGCAATTAACCCACACGTTCTTCGCACGCTGACAGTACTCGTAGCCGCTGTTCCCAACCTCTTCTCCCAATCTTCACGCGGACAGTCAACCACTACCAAGTACCTCTGCGGCAGGGCCACGCGCGAGGGAAAACATTGAGTCAGCCCAGCGCGGTTGGACGTTCAAAAGGTGGCTGTGGAGCACGAATAACAAGGACAGCACCTCACACACGCATGGCCGAAATACTGGAAAGTCACGCCAACGTGCCGATCGATCGCCCTCCCCGCCGATCAGGATGGAACCCATGAGTGGGAGGCCATGGACGATGGCTGCTGGTCAGCGCCGAGCGGTACGTGTTTCTCAACACGCACAGGAAGGGATGTAATCTATTAACTTACCCACTCAGCGAGCGGTTGCAATGCCTGTGAGAATAAAAGAAGTACGTTCATTCTTTGGTTTGTACGCACGAACTCATCACACTTTACAGAAGAAACCGCCTCGCGAGGCTGCTGTTGCCAAGCATCCGAATGAAGGTACCTCTCGTAGTGGGCAGCATAATGCGCCTGCAACAGAAGTCGGCCAGGTGTGTTCTAGTGATGGCAAGCCTCGTCGCGACTCACATCCACCTAGGCGCAACAGGCGCATGATTCGTCCCAGTCGGAATCCACTGGGGTTCATCTGACGGTGCGGGTCACTTTCCTTCTGCACGTACTTAAATTCACAGTGGACCCATGCCAGGAGGGAACAGATCATTTCACTCTCGCAATTACGTGTCCTACCTGGCTGTTGTGTTTTCGTTCGCGTGCACATGATGAGAGAGATGGATCCAGGTGATTCAGTGAGTCACGCATACCATGAGATGTATATAGATCTGGTTCTAGTAAGTAATCGAGTACATCGTGTGGGGGTTGATGCAGATGTCCTGGAGTGAACGATAGGCAGAAGTGGTGCTCATACTATGCCTCCATGTGCGGGGAATCACCACCTTGCGGTAGCCCAAGTACTCGATTGATTATACCCGGCGTGCACCATCCCCGACTGGAACCACCTCCGAGTCGCTAGTGCTACTCCCCACAGGATCCTCTGGGATAGCATCCGCAGATACAATTGCAGATACAGAGGGTTCGTTGCCTCGGGACACAGGCTGGGAGATTCAGATATGATGCCACATCCGCCTCCGTCGGTCACGGTCATACAATGCCCATGTGCTGATGATGAAATGAGGCATGGCGACATACAAAAACATTTCGCTAATAGGCCATCCGTAAACCAACTAAGGGGATGTTGGCCTGCGACGAGTCCCGTGATTACGGAGCAGCTCAAGGACGGGAGGACACAGTTGCACGGAGCGGTTCCAACTCATACTAAAAATAAAATAAAATAAGAGGCAAACGCAAACACAGGATAAAGGTGAGTCCAAGTCTCTTCGCTTCGATGCTTTGTTGTTGACGATGATCTCTCTTCTCGCAGCGCAGTCCCTGGCCCCGGTTCGATACAGGTATTCTATATATCCACATTTCCACTGCATTAATTTCATCTTATCAATGAGCAGTTGTTCAAGGAGGACGTGTGAATTCGTGGTATCACCGCTCACCTACTCGAAGTTATATGGTCCCGATCCAAACTGTCATCACTTGCCTTCATTTTCGTGTTCTTTGCGCGCCCATGGCTACTAAATGCCATTGTTCCCGACCCCTTTTGCCCATGCTCGCGAGGATAGTACACCGCCGCTACTAAGTACCTCCACAGTAGGAGCGCGAAATCTTAACACTTGTTCAGTCAGTAGTGTGGTTTGAGGCTCGAACGATTAGAACACATGCAGCAAGGATGGCACCACACGCGTGGCCGAATTACCTGAAAGTCACACCAACCTGCTGGCGACGAATCGCCTTCACACTCGGCTAAGTAGAACCTATCGAGATGACTGTAGGTCAATCCCGAAAATTGTGTTCATTGATGGAGATGGACAAACGGGAAGAGGTATGACGTATCAACCTGTCCTCTCGACGCAGTCGCGATGCCCAGTCCCACCATCGCGGGGGTGTTTGGCTTGCTTATACGGTAGTGGGATATTGACCAGGGCTGAAACTGTAAAATAAAAAGGTCAAGCTCGAGTTCCCACCTGATCGCGACGATTTCGTGTCTTGTTAACGAGGATATGATGCCTTTCACGACGGAGCATGCATAAGCCAGCACGCGAAGTATGTGGGAGTAGGCTAAAATGCGGTTGAGAGGTGCGGGGAAGCGCAGTTGGCTTCGTTCCCCCCCTAGATTAGTCGTCCAGCTATGGAGCCCAAGTCCTTTATGCCGCAGAGTGGTCCCATCATCGTTCTCACAGCCCGACGTCGAAATTCCTATACACTCTGTCATAAGTGTGATAGTTTGCCGGATGTCCGCACTGAGCCGTGTTCCGTATACAGCATGGCGCAAACTCGTCTATCGGGGTTGAACACCTCACCGTGAGCCGAGTCTTGCAGCCAGGACATGGCGAATGCTTGCAAGGGGGACCATCCTAGGAAACGAGAATGAGTGTCATTGTTGATCACTGGCTGCTTGCTCACCGCATCGAGGTCATAACCAGGATCCGAACAAGGATAAGCGCCAAAGCCACGAGGGACTCGCATGAAGAGTCTATATTGACAACAAGGGAACGTGTTCGCAGGACGACTTGACCACGCACCACGACTAGACCAAAACTTTTACTTTTCGACATTTCGACGTTGATATTTCGTGCCTTTCAATATGCCGACAAGTGCTGGTGCGTGGCGGTTCTGAGGAATGATCGAGCAATGTTAACATTGCAGCAAGACGAAACCATAGTACTTGACACGGGTCGTTCTGGCCGGGTGTATGCAGTCGCCTTCCAGCCCGATGGGAAGCACCTGGTGGGTGGAGGAAAGAGCGGAATTCGACGATGGCACATCGAAGATGGTCAAGAAGTCGGAAAACGAGAAGGAATGGAAGTGCGTGCTGTTGCTGTGTCGAAGGAGTGGATCGCGTGTGGAATTTGGCAGGGAGGCGCGACTGTTTGGGATGCAGAGCTGCGTGAAGAGGTCGTCCATGTGGAGGACACAAATCACGTGTGCGGAATTGACATTAGCCCAGATACGACCAGACTTGCTACAGGGAACTCCGCAAAGCAAGCGAGCATTTGGGAGATTGCCACAGGGAAGAGACTCGTGGGCCCACTCCGACACAGCAATTACGTCAAGGGAATCAGGTTCTCCCCGGATGGGAATCGGATTGCCACTGCTTGCTATGGCTACAACATCCGCGTTTTTGACAGTCGCACAGGCGACAAGCTCATCGGAATTCAAATGGGTGGTATATCTTTCTGGGATGCACCCACCCCGCTCGCATGGTCGAATGATGGTCAGCAACTCGTTTGCACAGTCAAGGACAACAGTATCAGATCTTTTGACGTCTCCACTGGGTCTCCACTTGCCGAATCATCCATTTTCCAAGGCATGGTCCCCTCCATTGCTCTCGCCGCCAATGGAAAGTTTGTTGCCGCATTCATGAGTCGTTCAATCTTCTTCTTAGATACATCAACACTAGTTCAGATTGGTTCTCCAATTGAAGACAGTGAGAACATACAATCAATTGCTGTCTCCCCCGACAGCAGCTTTGTTGCAGTTGGACGAGATGATGGGAAAATCATTGTTCGCGATCTCAGCAGGGTTCTTCCCGACTCCTACGGTCCATTCCATGCAAGTATTTGCGCTGTCTGTCGCTGTCTCCCATTCTGACACACCATGTAGGCATCTTCTCGCAATGAATCACAAGACACCGAAACACCTGCATCAGGCGACCCCAAGGAGCAATCGCCCGACACAGATCTGGTAGGAGTTTCCCGTTCTGCCACCAAAAGATTTGCGCTCACACTGACATGCGCATGACA
>JBBPKT010001123.1:0-10819 GCA_038089395.1 Pulveroboletus frians
AAAGTCACTGCCATAAGCACCGAGATCGAATGTAGCAGGGTCGTATTTGCTGGTATCCATGATTATAGGGTATAATTAACGTGTTACAGTGCGAGTAGGATGCGAGTATGGGCAGGCAGGCATTTTTCGAATTTTTCGAATTTTTTTATTTTTTGTGCGTGTTTGTGCACTCGCGCAAGAATTTCCGAAATAGTTGTACCAGTGATAGTAGCAAGGTCCCCTCGCTCGCCCTGGCTGCAAATGGAAAGTTTATCGCTACTTTTGCATACCCTCATTCAATCTGGTTTCTGGATGCATCAACCCTCGCTCCGATTGGATCCGTCATCGAGGACAGCACCATTTTCAATGAAAGGTTGCGGTCGATCGCAATTTCGCCTGACAGCAGCCAGCTTGCGACTGGACGGGAGGACGGGAAAATCATCCTTCGTGACCTTGCCGAGATCCTCCCAGAGTCATATGGCCCATTCCATGTGAGCAGTCATATACTTTTGACAGTCTGGACTACTCTAATTCTGACAACTGACACAGGAAACCGAGGGGCATAGTGGTGGTAATGATCTCCTCGAGGTTTGTTTGTTCATTTCGACCCTAGAGGATGTTCTCATAATGGTACCCACAGGCGGAAGTGGGGCCATCGACCGCACCGGCCCTTGATTTTAATTATGATGAAGTCGGTGATCACTCCGTTTTTTTCTTGCTTTTATCCTGATATTGCTCCAGCCACTGTTCCCGATCTCTGCTGACCACCCGGAGGACGAAGCGCCCCCGTCGGACCTACAGTCGCCGGCCTCCCCACCCGTCATATCCCCTTCAAAGGGACAGTCACGAGAGGTCGAGTCATCTCAGGGCCGTTCCATATTCGGAAGATTCCTACAGAGAAAGAATAAAGAGGATTCTACTTCGCGAAAACCTGGCAGACGTTTTGGAAAGTCGCGCCAGCCTGTTGGTGGTCGATCCCCGTCTCCTTCCCCAGCAGGAGCCAATGTCGCAAGCGAAGGTCCCTCATGGATGGCCCCGGCTAAACGTAAACCGGTGAGTATTCTCCTTTGATGGACGATTGAATGCCGTGGGATTGAGATGTCGTCCTAGCGAACGGTAGGAGGATATCTTGGAGATCGGGCAGTATGTGGTTCCTCAGGTTTGGATACAGGGACTGATCACACACATGATAGCCTAAATCGGATGCCCAGGCGGCCGAGCCCAGTGATGGCAACAAAGATGCTTCTGGCGGTGGACAGGGCGCAGGCGACACGACAGTGGCAAGTCAACCAGCAGACCCAGTACGTCTTCATCCGATTATGATGGATGTCGTGAGGACCAATCGTATACCAGGCGCAACAACCGGGCCGCTCGACTCAACCTGCGACCACAGGGGTCCAACTGATGGTGCGTGTTATCTTGTTCCAGGCTACACCATCAGACTTACAGCCTGTCAGCATGAAGACGAAACAGGGTATGCTGCCCTCACGATCAGGTTTCCCGCATGGCTTGTGTGTCACCGCTCACGTGCGCATGATGGGACTGGTTGACTCGGATGTTTCAATGCGGGTGCATGTAGCCTCCGCGAGCTTGTTCACGTTCTCGACCCCGTGCTACCCCGTAACGCCACCTCTGAAGAGCTCACCACGGTTAACCTTACTGCATCGACAAGATCTAGACGTGTCATCACCCGCCCGTGAACTTGCGTTCGTACTACTATGTGCGTTCAAGCGATTCATACTTGTTTATCGTGGACTTGGGGCGCTACTGGGAATAACATCCTTCATGCAGTTCCGTCCATAGACACTCAGCGCGCGCTCTACCCACTGATACCTTTAAATTGGTCTGCGAGTTGCTGGTGTCAGCCAGGAAACATGTCTGTTTGCGGCGCTGCGTCATGCCAATACTACCACCACGAGTACTCACTGCCCCTGAACTCAATGTCTCGCCTGCACTCCAACATGCTCCAACGATCACCAGCCATTTAGATCACATACTGAGCAAGCACGACTTGTCTCGCGACAAGGAGTGCGCGTTGATCACTGCCGAATTGGCATGACTATCGCCAAGTTGTCTGTCCAGGTTGCACCACCCCATGATACTATTCTTCAATGTTGGGTCGATGAACTGATGAACGTACAGATGCCACACGCGTTTGAGATGACTTGACATTTGCTGCGTGCGTCTCCAGCAGGGATTATGGCTCTCCCGCGCGCGATCGATCTCGGTTCTTGATTCCCGTTTTCCAGATCCCAGACTGTCACCGTTCCGCCATGAGACCACCTCGACTTTTCAACAAGAGAATCAGCCTGATTCGATCCCGATGTCATCCGCTGAAAAGACTGCTCACGTTGTAATGGGCGTCAAATGACTGGCTGTGACTTTCCAGACTTTCGACCGCCCGTCAAACAACCGGATGAACTCATCTTTCATACCTCTTCGGAGAGCAATACATCCTGCCTCGTTCATGTCTGATCCAATGTTGTTCCAACCCCATCCAAGATACTCCAGGTAGTAATGTTTCGGAAATGACAAGTGACTCACGGCAAGTGCAGCCAACTGACGACATCTGGTTGCTAGTAAAGGAAGCGTTCCATGAGATAAAGGTAAAACAATACATCAGTCCTCCTGGCGCCCAATAAAGACAATTAACCACGATGATGCTTCTCGCCTGCCGAAATGATCGCATCGATTCGTTTTCAACAAGGGATCGGACTCACTGAAACGGGTCCATCCAACGAGTCGTGGACCCACCTACGATAAATCCATCGGCTCTTCCCCGCCCTCCCCATCTGCCAACTGTTCCATTCTCCCCTCCGTTCCGCCCCCCTGTACCTGACGTTGCCCCTGTCCTTCCCCATCGCCACGTCGCCCCAAGTGTGGATAACACAACTCCCTCTCTTCCATCACGACCTCCATATCGTCCTCATTCCAATCGCTCGTCGCCTCCCATTCATTCTCAAACTCGATATCCAACGCCAATTCGGAATTCTCTCCTTCGCTGAGCGGGAGAAATGCGGCGAGCGTATACGCCGCATAGCCCGTGGACCCTGAACTCGTTCCCAATCCTGCTGCAGAGGAAGGAGAGGTATGGGAATGAGACGAGGAATGCTCATGGGAGGCGGGTTGGGGTTGTGCTTGAACCCACCGTCGTTCTCGAAGTCGTTTATGTCGTTCACGATCTTCCTCGATCCGCTTGAATATCTCGCTACGGGACAGATGAGCGTCGTTTCCAGAGCCATGACCGCGTGAGGAAGGGGGATGGGAGGTCGATCCGGACGCGGACGCGCCCGATGTCTCGGTGGCTTGACTCTGTCGCGAAGACAAGAGTTGGATCACGGCGTCTACGCGTTGCGGTTCGATGATGCGTTTCGTACGCCAATTTTCGAGAATCTGACAGGATAAAGGTGAGCGTGGCGGGTCCTGCACAAAGTGCAGAATCGAACCTGTTTCGTACTCGTCAGATTGAGGAGTCCCTGTCGTCCAACCGGGACGACGCATTCGACGATCTGGCGGAGGTCCCGAGAGACATAGTCTACATAGAAGGATGTACCCGTCTTTTTGGCGTGTCTGGTACGCGGTGTGAGCCAGGACGAGCCAGGACGGAGGACGCGAGGCGGAGGACGTACGAAGACGACTCGGCAGAAGGTGGTTGGTGCGCTTTGGCGAGCAGCGAGGACTCGCAGAGTGAGTCTAGGAAATAGAGAATGTTGATCCGATGGTTGATAGAACCCTGGCGGACGAATGAATGGGTGAGCAAAGCGGCCCCGACAGAGGCAGATGACAAGGACAGACGAACACACACCTTTTGGCATTCCTCGATGATGCACTCCCAAATGTCCTCTCCACATTTCGAAAAGTACTTGAGCGCGTATCCGACTGCTTTTTGGATCGACTGATGCGTTCTGCAAGGATGATCATACCAGGTCCGTCAAAGAAACGTGACAAGACAAGGCACTGACGCATTCAGTTTTCGGATAAGACCTAGGAAGTGCATGCGCACTTCAAAGGGATCCATATCTCGCGCCAGAATGACCGCGCGGGTTGGTCTGCGATGCTTGTTAGTAGGTAGTCCAAGTGTTTACTACTGTTTACGCTCGCTCTTGATGCTACGCCAATTGGATCTACCACTGTCGCGTCATGGCAATAGGAAGATCCATGAGTACTAGAGCCTGTCCCAAATCCTGATTCACGAGCAGCGCGCGGTTAGTTGGGGAAACTCATCGTGATTTTGATTGTATGGATGGGCATCTTACTACTGCAGCACATGCATATGAAGGGTATGATCGCATCTGAACCTTACTTGCTTCCCAGCAGTCGGCACACTGAAATTTGTCTCTAACGAAGAACACCTCCTGGCAAATTCATACTCATGTATGCTTTCTTCCATGAGCTCCTCTTTCCCTTCGACTATTTGTAGGGCATCTGTTTGATCTGGGGGGCAGGCAGCTGGTATAAACATAGACCGATGTAACGTCAGTCAGAAAGGCCGTCGGCCGGATGTGAACGTGAGTCGCGACGGTCATGAACGGAGTGGCTTCTTGTTTTGCTATCGTAAAGTATGAGTATCGGGGTGTCATTTCCACAAACGAAACGGACCAGTGCCAATATTTCAGACTCGAGGACGCGCACTTCCTCTTCAAGTCGTTGTCTCTGTTTCGACAGCATGTGTACTCTGCGCTCTTCGCGCTTGTTCGCAGTCGGTGCTGTTGCAGCGTGAGATTGCATTGCTTGCGCTGCTTCTACCTGTGTCAAATATGTGGTGATGCTATCGTCCCGCTCAAGACGAGGACAAACCTTGCTTTGGATCAAAGCCTGTTTACGGCCCAGGGCTTTCAGACCCCTCTCCGTACGCTCGATGAGCTCGTTGATCTGGGGCTCAATCTCGTCTGCTAAATCTGCTTTGTACCTGCGCACGGTGCCTTCGTTGATGAGGAGGAAGACCTAGACACGGTCAGGGGATGATGTGATGGGGATATGAAACATACCCTTTGATTCTCCAATATTTTATTCATCCTCGGCAGATCAAACGTCCCATTGCGAAGGAGCTGTTGAGCCTCGTGTGCCTATTTCTCGTGAGTACCGATGATCGATGTGCGTTGGAAGTGGTACCTCTTCACAGCAGTCCTCCATCGCGCGTACGCATTCTCTCACATTGGGGGGGCATACTGCGTGGGTATCTCCACGATAAAGTTCATGTGAGCCTGCAAAAACGGACTCTCTCGGCCTGGGGAGTGTCGAGCGACGGGACATCAGCGCGTCTCGGCAAGCCAAGCCGATGCGCTTGATGAATGAATCGGAGATTGAACTCTATCGCCAAGTATATATAACCCAGTGCCGACGAGACGACTTTCTTCACGTGTCCATTCAACCGCATGAAGCGTTCGCCATCGGCACAGATATTCTCTGAATAGCGCCTGGTTTCAGGTTGGTGGAGCGAGGTGTCCGTATGGATGCTCACGAGACTGAGTGCCGTTGCCTGGCTCGCTCGCCTTCGTTGTGGTCGAGTCCACCTCGGTGTCGATTCGCTGCAGGGGAGTGAGGGCTGATGTAGGGTGGCCGCGCGGCGTCATATTCCTGTATCTTCCGTACCCGCTCCTCTCGAGGGGTTGCTACTCTGTGGCCTTGACGGTCGGGTCAAACCATGACGCATACATTTCTATCCGCAATACAAGCTTGTTTCTATGTCCCTTTAATCGTGAATGGTAGCAGGGTGAAGGTACTCGTTGAAGTGGTTTGCTTTGAGATCCCTGGAGGTGGTTATCTGGTCTTTGACAAGGGAGAATTGTCCCCAGTCTTCATGGCGCAAGTCCCAATTTAGTAATTTATTCCCATACGCAGAGGAATCCTTTTTTTCGGGTGAACAAACGAGTTGTCTCCAGATGCAGACACGCGTGCGGGGAGTGCCCTGTTCATGGCAGTCGGCACTTTGCTCACGTCCTCGACCATCGTCCACCAAGTCACTCGCCTTGGGCTGGCGGACTGCCTCGACCGCTACCGCACGCGCAGAGAGCGCAGAGGTACCACAGTACACCTACCCCAAGTATGAGCTCTCGGCGGCAGACCTCACACGGATCCACTTCCAGAGGAACATTGGCGTCTCTGCTCACATCGATTCCGGAAAGACCACCCTGACGGAACGTATTCTCTTTTACACCGGTCGCATTCGGGAGATCCATGAGGTTCGTCTTGACAGTGCCCTCGGAGTACCGCTCATACAAATGCAGGTTCGCGGCCGAGACGCCGTCGGTGCTAAAATGGATAGCATGGAGCTCGAACGTGAAAAGGGTATCACCATCCAGAGTGCGGCCACCTTTTGTGATTGGGAAGCACTCTCCCCCACCACCGGCGAGAAGCAAAAGTATGCTATCAACATTATCGATACCCCAGGTCAGGATTCCCTTGTGGTTCACAGCGCACGTCTGACGCAAGACATCGGGTAGGACACGTCGACTTTACGATAGAGGTAGAACGCGCTTTGCGCGTGCTTGATGGGGCCATCTTGGTCTTGTGTGCCGTTTCAGGTGTTCAGAGTCAGACGACCACGGTCGATCGTCAAATGCGTCGCTATAACGTCCCTCGAATATCGTTCATCAATAAGATGGACAGGTAGGCCCTCGTCCATCGACGCCATATCCTGTTGAGCCTTCTCTTTCAGACCTGGGGCAAATCCTTGGAGAGTCATCGGTCAAATTCGGTCCAAGCTCAAGATTGCCGCTGCCGCTGTCCAGGTTCCTATAGGTGTCGAAGACGAGCTCAAGGGTGTGGTCGATCTGGTGCGTTGGAAGGCCATCTATAACGAAGGCGAGAAAGGGTATTTAACACGATGACTCTGCTTGGTCATCGACCTGATTCATACATCGCTTCAGCACCAAGGTCGTCGAATCAGACGAGATTCCACCCTCGGTCATCGATCTCGCCAACGAAAAACGTGCCGAGCTCATCGAGCAACTCGCCGAAGTCGATGATGGCATCGCAGACATGGTTCTTGCCGACGAAACACCTTCTAGCCATCAGATCGCCGAAGCCATCCGTCGTGCGACCGTCGGTCTCAAATTCTCGCCTGTCTTCCTTGGTTCGGCTATTAAGAACGCGGCTGTACAACCCATGCTAGACGGCGTTTGCGCTTACCTTGCTAATCCTGCCGAAGCGGTCGTCACCGCTCACGATACGAGGTTGCCACACGGTTCTGCTCCGGTCCCGCTCGTTCCTGCTGCAGAAGCACCCCTTGTCGCTTTGGCATTCAAATTAGAAGAAGGACGGTTCGGTCAGTTGACGTACATGCGGGTCTATCAGGGCACCTTGAAGAAAGGGTCGTTCATCTTTAATGCTCGGACGGATAAGAAAGTCAAAGTGCCACGGCTGGTTCGTATGCACAGTAATGAGATGGAGGTGGGTCGCCTTTTCGGTGTGTTGTGCATAGACGTGATCCTTTGCTAGGACATTGATTCCATCGGTCCCGGTGAAATTTGCGCCGTGTTTGGTGTCGAGTGTTCGTCTGGTGATACCTTTACGGATGGCTCTTCAAGCTTCTCGATGGTTCGTCTCTGTGTTAGTGATGGCTCAGACTGACATGATTGCGCAGACATCCATGTTCGTCCCCGAGCCCGTGATCTCACTGGCCATTAAGCCTCAGGGACAAGAAACACCCAACTTCTCTCGTGCTCTCAACCGATTCCAAAAGGAAGACCCGACGTTCAAGGTGCACATCGATCCCGAGAGCAAAGAGGTATGCATGCTTCATCTACCTATGCCGGCTGCATCTGACGTATATGTGAGACCATTATTTCTGGTATGGGTGAGCTGCATCTGGAGATATACATCGAACGGATGCGGCGTGAATATGGTGTGGTCGTTTCGAGTGGTAAACCTCGGGTCGCCTACCGTGAGACGATCACGGAGCGCGCAGAGTTTTACCACACGCACAAGAAACAGACGGGGGGTGCTGGCCAGTTTGCTCGCGTGATCGGGTACGTGGAGCCTATTCCGTTTGATCCAGAAAACGGGCAGGACAAGGAGTTTGTAAACACTGTCATGGGAGGGAACATTCCGCACAATTACATCCCCGCATGTGAAAAGGTATCGTCAAGATAGACGAGCGGGACTGGAACTGACGCGCACGTTTGACGTTTGCTAGGGCTGGTTCGAAGCACTCGAGAAGGGCACCCTCTCGGGGAATCCGATCGTGGGTGCGCGGATGGTCCTTCAGGACGGTTCGTATCACGTTGTGGACTCTTCCGAGCTTGCATTTCGCATTGCGACGATCGCCGCATTCCGTGAGATATACGCCAAGGCGAAGCCCATCCTGATGGAACCGATCATGACGGTCGAGGTAGTCGCGCCAGGCGAGTTCCAAGCAGCCGTGATTGGCAGTCTGAACGCGCGGCGAGGGACGATTCTGGACAGCGAGGTGCGGGACGAGGAGTTTACGTGTACGGCCGAGGTGCCGTTGAACGACATGTTTGGGTATTCGAGTCAGCTGAGGGGGGTGACCCAGGGCAAGGGCGAGTTCAGTATGGAATATCGGGTGCGTTTGGGTGGTGGTGATCCGCGTCGAACGCTGACCGTGTTGGGTAGACGCATTTGCCAGTCTTGCCGCAGACGCAAAAAGAGCTCGAGGAGGCGTACAAGAAGACGATGCCTCAGGCAAAGAAGTGATGTTATGGCGCATAGAGAGTTGGATGGTATCCACGGTAGTGTACGCACCTGTCTAATCTCGTGTTGGAGCACATCTCATGATCGTTGGGAGTGACGCTGCGTGAGGTCGAGGGACTGGTTCAATCCGACAAGGACTCCAGTTACGTATAGGACGGTGCTGTGGTAGGACTCCTAAGACGGGTCTCATTTATTTCAAGCTTGAAGCGTGTTTTCACATAGGCATCCACTACACTGGCCCTTGATTTCAGCCATGAAGTCAGTGACCGCTTCGTTTTGTGTTGGTATGGGTGCAACCATTGTTCCTGACCATCAGGAGGACGAAGCGCCCCCATCGGACCGGCTCTCTCTCTAGTAAGAGCCATCCCTCACGGGTGGCTCCGGCCAGACGTCAACAAGTCCGTGTTCTCCCTTGGTGGCCGACTGAACGTGGCGGGATTCATATATCGAACAGCAGGGGAATATAGATATATCGAACACCGGGCGGTACGTGGTTCCTCAGATGTGTATCCAGGGACGGTTCAAATCGGATGTCCAGGTTGTCGAGCCCAGCAATGACACTAAAGACATTTCTGGTAATGAACAGGACGCAGGCGACACGACAGTGGCAAGGCCACAGGCCGGTTCAGTACGTCTTCATTGGATGACAACGTATATATTATGTCATAACGACCCAGGCGCAACAATCCGGCCATACCTGTGGCCACAGGGGTCGAATGCACGGTGTGCGTGACGTTGTAGGTCGGGTTGTCAGGCTTACGGTGTATCAGCGTGAGGAAGAAACAGTGTATGCCACCTTTGCGATCAGGTTTCCTACGTGGCGTGTGTCACCGTTCGTATCAGGTCGATTTGAATGATTCAACTTCCGAGTTTGTTCGCATCACTTCAGAGCACTGATGGATAGGTGTGATTACTATTCACCGAAAGGATCTCGGTACACATGAGATGGACTCGAGTACAATGTCTGACCAGAAAATCCTGTTTGACCGCCTACATACAGGTCAATGGCGGGTGTGGCGTTAGAAAGCAACAAACGGACCTGCGAGCAACGCGCGAGCCAACCCTCTACTGGGAGGGTCCATCCAACGATACGCGTTACAAGTTACATCGTTAGACCCACGATCGATCTGCATGAAGAAACAGGCTATTCTACACTTGCGATTGTGATCTCAAAACACGTAGACACTGCAAACATTCACGTTCTCGTAGTATATTACCTGAGATGACGACACCGTGGTACACGTGCGGAGCGAAAGCCAGGGCCACAGCCAGAGGGAAGAAAAAAAAACCACGGAAAAGGGACGCACATGAACGAGAAGGTGACCCCAACATACCGCGAGAACTGTGACTGGGTTTTGGTCCAAGCCCCCCAAAATCGAAAACGTCAACAGAAAGAAGAGGACGGCCGAACTAGGTCAGCAAGGATAAAAGAGAGCGTTTTGGGAGTGCAATACCTTGCTACACTGTCCACAGGCATAGTTTAGGCTGTGTCCCGATTCCCACCAAAGGGAAAATATGGCGCCGTGGGACGAGGACAGGAGTCCTTGAACGAGTGATTACTGAGTATCGTTGGCGTAAGCGCATACCCACTTTAGTGCAATTTACGTCTGTAAAAACCAAGACACTGAGAGTGAGACGAGGTGTGATCTACACAAGGTAGAGAAGACATGACTAGCCTTTCTTCCTGCCCGGCATAAGTGCACAGGCACTGTATGCGCGATCACCGCTGAAATAAGGCGTCATCGCTCGCCATTGACTTTGCCTAGCTCTCCATCCAGGTCGCATCGAACGTCCCGTGGATATCGCGCCATCGTAACCCTTATCGCTGTACCCAGATATTCTGGTCGGAGTCGCGCACTCGTCCGCACGCCACACGTGAGGAACGATCATCATCACATATCAAAAGATCAAAAGATCAACGATCAACCCGATAGGATCCCATATCCGCGCAGTGGCCCCCACCCCGGTCCCGTGAGGGCATTTATATCTAGACGCACGCTGAGTCCCAGACGAAACAAAAAGGAAAATTCTCACCAGCGGACCCGGCTCTCCCACACAGAGACGAGAGCGCAGATCAGATCGGAAGTGGATGGAGACATGTTGAGATGTCGCACTGTATCCCCGCATACGACCGCAGAGAAAACGTGTGATCGGAGAACGCAGTTGGACGTGGGCGAAACAATGC
>JBBPKT010001125.1:0-10786 GCA_038089395.1 Pulveroboletus frians
GCGCTGTCTGTGCCTGGCTCCACTGACAGGTACCCCTGACGCAGCCCAACGACGCGATGGACATTCCACCCAACGTCATAAAATAGGCGTGTCCTCATCCAGTAGCTTCCCCGGTACGTAGCAGGTACGGACTATCGGGTGTCGGGCCCCCTGCCGCGAAGTTAGGGGGTGTTGGCTCTCACAACGGAGTCGATGACCGTCACGCCGGCGGTACGGAAGCCACTGAGATGGGTTCGACGCGTTTGTTCCTGGCACGTTGACGTTCGCTGGTCACCTGTCCTCGAGTGAAATTCCAAGGCCTTGGGTTGTCCCTGGCTGCGGTGTAGGGAAACGTCACACGGCGGTCGGCGGCACGCGTGGGGTTTGACTTCGATCATTAGTCAACGGATAAGAGCACGTTCTGTCAATGCGTCCAGGCAACGAGCGTGGCCACACAATGAAGGCGAGACGAAAACAGGCACCATACTATCGGACAGTCCTTGGCCGGACCTCCTCTACATGGATGTGATGACGTTAGATCTCTTGCAACATGCAATTACGTACATCTGTAGCAAGTCCATGTAGCCAGCTACGGGTCGAGTTTGCTTGTGGTATAACGGAATAAGATAGACGCGCTGAGCCCACATACGGGTCCTTCTCAGCAGGCGGTTAGCAGTAATGGTTATCCCTCGAAATCCAGCCTGGACCCGCGCATAGGCTTCATCACTAAGTTCGTAGTGCTTCCCGAGTCTTGTAACCGTGCATACGATGCGACATCTGGTCCACCCGATACAAGATTTAAGTGTTGCTTTGCCGCTTGTTTCTTGGCCAGACGTTTGCGCCTAAAACAGCAGCGCCAGACGATGTAACCAACAAGGAGGAGAACGAAGAGAAGACACCCGGCAAGGATGTAGGGCCAGTGGCTGAGCACTTCTTCTTCATACTGAGCCTTCTGCTCGCTTGCACTCTCAGGAGAGTGCTGCCCCTGTGACGCGGGTAAGAGGGCATATTGAGGCGAGTTGATTAGGCTTTGGCCCCCTTGTCGGACTTGGATGAAATCATTGACCGCAGTGGTTTCGTCGGTGAGGGAAAGGAATTGGACATAAGGATCTTGCGAGCTTGAGCCACCCTTGACTAGATTACCGAAGTTGATCAGCGTATACGTGTTCCGCACTGGAAAACAATGGTCGCTCAGAGATAAATCATCAATCCGATAAATTATCCTACGAAATGCCATGCCAAGAATCATGTCGTATTCTCCAAGCAAACTAAAAGCTGAGCTGATGGGTTGGAACTATTTGGCAAGTTAGGTATGAAAGGAGCCTCTCATATCAAATGACTCACGGTTCCAAGGCAAGCAGGGTTTCCATTCGAAAACGTCACACCGAAATCAGTGGAAGATACGTCCAGTGGATGTATCGGATATGAGACACCACCAAAGTTGAACGTTAGGTTGATCAACTGCTGACAAGACACGAGCCATGCCTGGTCTGATGTCGACCATTCCGCACCCTGCACGCGCCCATAGATAGCATCGGACACCGAACGGGGTACCTGGGGTAGCGTGAATCCGGAATCCAAAACAGCGACCAGTTGGCCGGTAGGTGCTTTGGGCACGATTGACGAGTATTGGATTGGCTGTCCGTCAGGGCCAATGATGCCATCATCTTTGTCTGTCAACACCTGCCAGTGCTGGTCCTTGTCTGTAAGCTGGTATACTTTCTCCACGGGAAGCTGTGGCTGATTCGTTATGTTTTCGAAGCCCGGGACGATGGACGATATCGTAAATTGGCCAGATACCTGGCTATCTGGATCACCGTGACGGTTAAGCATCAAGGTAATGTAATTGTTAGATGAAGAATTTTGTTGAAATATCCGGTTGAGGGCATTGTCCCCCGAGTCTCCACTGAGCTTTCCATAGATTGAAGATCCAGAGTTTGGACCAAGCCCGATAAGACCGTCATAGCCTTCGGTATTGATGTTAGTAGAGAAGGATGACGTATTCGTGACGAGGACTGTGTTGTAAAATAAGCCGGAATAAAGCGAGCAAAGGTGCATAGACTGACGGAATGCCTGGTCTTGGACAGAGTAGCCATCAAATTCAAATGGAGCAGTATAGATGTCGCCTTTGCTGGGGAGTAAGGACGGGTGTGAGGGGTGAGAGAAACGACGTACCAGCGGCATTGCCGACAGCATAGGACAGCGTGAGGGACTCCCCGGTATCCTTGGCACCAGGAACAGAACCGGTCACCCACAAATCAGAGCTATTGGCGCGTGAAAGTTGAGCAAGACGAGGGAAGAAAGGAGCACACCTTCCAGTGTCCAACATGACAGATATCTGTCGACCACCGAGGGTGATGTTGGAGTAATAAAAAGCATTCTGTGTGTTCCCAACGGGTATCACGCCGCCGGTGGACTGCCGGGGGTGATGCTGATAACCTGAGTACGGGGATGAAGATGTGTGAACAGAGACTGGTATAGACACAGCGAAAGCAGAAAGGGGAGAGAAAGAGAGAAGAAACGAGTGGACGAATGATAAAGAGCGCATCGAGGAGGGAATCAACCCCGTCAGTATTGGTGAACGACAAGCTGCACTTTGGCGAGCTCGCCCACGCTCAATTTCACCGCCCCTGCGCCGTTGACAATGTCTACCAATTTGCACAACGACAACGTTACTTGCAACGGACCCCCTACCGGTTTCGCGACGTCTGCAGACGTTTTCAAGCAAGTATATTGGTACCCAAGAGATCGTAAACACGAACTGACCCTGCGCTATTCAATGGATGCTAGACACTGGTCTCCACTCTTCTTCCCGCACCGCGTACGACGTTCTCTTCATTTTGAGCCTCTTGCTACGGGCACGCAACCCCCAGTTGATCCGAGTCCAACCCGCCACGCGTCTAATCTCGAGCGGAGGACTTCTATGACGGACTTTGCACATTTATCTGTTCTCGAAATCTGGCCAGAATGGGGTACCGTCCTCCATCGCGATCATGGTCGAGACAGGGAAGTACACGACATTCCATCGTCACGAGTCACTCACATGAAAGCGTAACTGCCGATGCTGGTGGGTTGATTGGGTTGGGCTCAGTCTTGGATCAAGTGCCAGGGTTCCGGGAGACCTGGCTGCAACCAACTTACCTCGTGACAGGATACTTGCCCCTTCTCGTCTTGTCTCTGACTGCCGTTCCTTGGCGTCCGGATGATCCACTCAGTGGGACCTTATCTCCCCGCCGAGGTGGTTTTTGACACTGGGTTCACACATCCTTGGCTTCCTTCATTAGTACTTGCTGCGGTGTAGTGAGATAAACACCGATCGCGTATCAAGCGTCATATGACAAGCCAAATTTCTGGCGCTGCCCTGCAAGCCCTTCCGGGGAAAGATCGCCTTCCATGTGACCAAGTGGTCAATACGGATGTCGACTTGTAGCCGACATCGGCTACATTCGAGAACACTTTGTCATGATTTTGGGAATAGCATTTTGTGAGCGCTGGTTCTCTTCCTCCTCGTTCTGATAAGCTGTCAATGTCTTCAGAGTATACACGCTGATCCACTTGGTAACTTGGTGAGCAGACTGTGAACGGACACCACTTGCGACCAATTCCCTCCAATCACAAATGCGACTCGAGCGGGATGGACTAGGTTCGTAATAGCACGGGAGCACCGGAGGAGAGATTGAGGACTATTCAAGTTAAGTAGCTCCTCAAGCTCTAATTTCAGGACCTCGGGGCACTCGGCCTCGTTGCTGGCATTGTCCTCCTCGTTCACATCGCCGCTGCCCAAGAATGTTTCGGTGTTTGGGATTGTCTAATCTATAGGGTCCTCCCGGATACACCCCCAAATGCAGGATGGCGTGGCGCATGGCGACCAAAGACTCCTAGGATAATTTTCTACGTTTGTGGATCGCGCCTGCCAGGATATCCTTGTTCATTTTTTTGCCTACTGCCATCACTATAGCCGAATATACAACTTTCATCAAGCTTTACTACGGTCAGGACACCCTGATTCGCATCTGGGCGACTGTCATTTAAGCATGATGTTCAGCCTCCCAACGGGGGTGTGTAGTGCACCGTAAGTAAGTTTCTTAATGAAAGATGTCAGGCCTCTTGCTGTACATACCGCCTCATCGTCATAGCTGCAAGTAAAATCTTACTGTTATGTGTGCCGCGCCGCCTTCTGAAATTGGGGTGCTTCCTGGTCTCAAACGAAATTTCTCCCTCATCAACCCACTTACCATCCCAGGCGCAGTACACCACAGGTGTTCCCGTGATCGTCGATGTTCAGCTGTAGCACTAATCCTGGAACGGAACAGTGCAATCTTGTTGCCGGAACCCTAGATGTGGTTGCCCTCCGTCCCCACCAATCGATCCCGAGATCGCCAGATACGAGATGGGTTGCTTTCCTTTGTCGAAGAGGTAGCGGAACTTTGTAAAGTTTTTCCATCCTCCACTCCTGTGGACTATCTTGACTGGGAAAAGCGGAGAAGAGTGATTTTATTACGTGAACCTGCCTCTGAAGACCACAGAATGCCGGAAAGAATCAGTTCAGATTTGTGACCTTGTACGTTGCAGTGTCCAAAATACCCGTGGTCATCGTCGGACCATCATGCCGACCTCGGTGCCAGTCTACCGACATAGACTACTTGACACACCGCGTCTTTCAAAGATACCTCTCTTATTTTTCCGATGCCTTTCCCGCCTTGGCTAAGTTGATGGCCTGCTTCAGAAGTGGGCGGTGAGTACGTTGTCAGATGGTTGCCAGTCACAGGTGCACCGCCTCTCCTTCTGGGCGACATAGAGCGACGGTGTTGTGTTCCTTAATCTCAACCTTGGTCTGACTCGGTAGGACAGTCGATGAGAGATAAGACGGTCGAAGAGCCCACCTGAGCTAGAAGTGGGTCCTGTCGAGATAGTATGGTGCATCCCTTGGGCGCTTACAATGATGCTATGAAAGATGGAGATCAGGGAAGCGGAGAAGAGTGAGATAGGACTGGTACAAATGGAGAAAAACGCGTTGAACATCGGGCCACAGGGTTCAAACCATCGATCGAAAACCAACAACGCAATCCACAGTCCACCGCTCCGCAGGCCTGCATGAATACCACCCCCTCAATGAGTCACGACGGAGTCGGGGAGTCCATCATATTAACCACGAGGTGATCGTCTTCAGCAGAGTCCTCGTCATCTCCCCAACGCCGCAGCGTGAACACGTCCCCTCCACCCTCTTCCCGTAAAATGCTGTATACATTTCCCCGTGAGGAATGCCCGTGTTGATCGGCCGGGACTACTTACTGATCAAACAAAGATATCGCTTCTTCATCACTTGCTTCGTCAATTTCCTCATGCAGTGTTGGATGTGGCCCCAATAAAAATGTCCTCAGGAAGCGAGCGGAGTCATGAGGGCCTTGGTCTCCTAACCCCCTTGTCTCGGGTGGCGTTTCCGAAAGCTGAGGGGCGACTGGCGAAGAGCGTGTCGGGCTGTGCAAAAACACATGGCGTTCGATGCCAGACGTGACAATATGGAGAAGCGATGGGTGCATTGCAACAGCATTCACTATAGATCTATGCCCTAAGAACACGGAGAATGAGATCATGCATGCATGCAGAGCACTTTCCAAATATTTAAACCAACCATTTAATCGGCAATGTGGTGTATCTACTGAAACTGGGATGTACCGTGTTGCCCACTGGCTTTCGGAGTAGGCTGGGTCCGCCAAATGAAGTAATATCACATTTAAGATGTTAATGAACTCACCGCAGACACCAGCCCATTCATGTGACATCCATTCATCTGCATCAACCTCCTGCCTCAGTCCCAAAAGTGTGCTGAGTTCCGGTATCTTCCAGACGTAGCCCCTGAAGTCATCGGACCCTGCTCCATAAAAAACGTCCTCATTGATGCCCGGTCCACCGAACGCTCCTGCCTAGTTACGTCAGGGGATTAGGGGGAAACTGGCCCATCAAACCTCACCTTCATAGTGCAAGAATTGGAGTACGTTCTTTCACTGAAACTGACAGGTGACCCGTCGGGGTTGTTCTTGCCGGTCAGGACGGCAACCGGGTGAGGGTTGGAAATGGCATAGATGGTCGGAAACCAATGCTATACTAGTACTCAGAGTAGGGCTATTTGACTTTCGAGACGAGGACTCACGAGCATCGTTACGGCCAACCGACTCCCTAAATGCAAGTTCAGTGGCGCATTGACGAGTGGCGCAGTAGGTGCGGACCATCGCGATCAAAGACAATACTGCTACTCTCTGGATTGCTCAGGTAGCTCAAGGGCCGTTTTGATAGCTTCGTGTTGTACTTGGAAGATGATCTAGCCGATGACCGGCGGTAATAGGCGGTAACACTCACATTTTGGACAATCCCCTCGTTGGACCTATTAGATAACGGGCCAAATGCCATCCGGGTATCGCGAAGACATACTTGTCCATGGGAGTCACTGGTGGCGAAGATGTGCTCTATGATAGGATGCGTTTGAACGCCTGTAAACTCTGTCGGATGTTGAAGGATTCCCTGCGCAGGGGACAGCCTCCTATCAACACGCGCATCATGCAGGATGATCTTGCCGTCTTCGCTAGCATCATGGGAATGATCAGAAAACCAGGGGAATTCAAATTCATGAACTTGGAACGTCATGGGACCTACCTCGCGCTGAGGAACACTTCGTCTTGGTAAGGATGCGCGCTCACGCTCCGCACGCTGTCCTATATGCGTCATCATTCGAATGACATGGCTGATAGAAGCATGCGTTTGTAGCACTCACTTACATCATGGCGTCGATAAACATCCTGAGTAGGTCGAGTTCCTTGACCGGAACCCACCGCTAGTCTTGATATGTCAAACCTTAGGATAAGATTGTCTGCGCCACCACTAAGAATATTGGGAACCAAATCCCAGGAAAGATGAGTTATTTGCGGACCTTATAAGATACTGGTTGGTTGCAGAGAAGTCGAGAGATAGCACGTTGCCCTACAAAGTGTTATCGCCCTCGTTGAACAGCTCAGGTATCTCCGAGGAGATCAATACTGACGGCTGGCCCCGAGTAAGTTTGGGACGGACATCGCACGTCGTCTTGGTTAAAATCCCAAAGTTGGACACGAAAATCTTGGCAGAGTGCATGCGTATAGTCAGTTTGCGATGGTACGCGTCAATGGATTTACCGTCTCCGGCACTGGCCAGCCATCTTCCGCCGTTCCGAGAGAAGGAAAGGCTGTTCACGCAAGACTTGTGCGCTGTCAATTTCCTGTCCGTCCACGACACTCGGTTGCCATCACGGAGCTGACATGGATTGATGGGCATACCTGGAGAACGGAAAGCCATCGGCACACATTCTCAGCAACACGTCCCCTTTCATTCGCTCGACGCTATTCGAGGTCAGATCGTCCATCTGGACTGAACACGACCTACGGAGGTGCATGTGGGTTGTGTATGAAGGGCTGCTCGATCCATCGAAGTCGGAACTCAAGTGACTGGCACGTCCGTGGTCGCAGTAGGTCGGTCCCGAGTCTCGTCGCATGGTCACGATCACCGTTCGCGAAAAGGACAGCACCCTGACAAAGATACAATCCTGCATTCATACAAGTCTCAAAGCGAACGAGAGTGATGGGTAGATACACGGAATATTAAGACTACATAAAATACGTCCTCAAGATGCCTGATCCCTATATACGTGACGCATCTATGCGAAAGAAACACACCTGGACATGGTCGATCTAAAAACTAATTCTATGGCGAAGAGATTAAAAAGTTCTTGCATGAGTAGACAAAGGGGATGAATGGTGGGTGGAATGAACAATAGGATATCATGTTTCGACAGAACGATGGGAGAAAACATAGTTAAGACATGAGGTAAAGGCCGGACTAATGGATTGAACATTGCGTGAGGGTCACCGAGTGGCACGTGTAGCAGCCTCGAACTCCCGGAAACCTGGAAGTTCGACCTTGCATGCGTTCTTCTCCCGTGTGCCTTCGTCGTCCGAACCGTTTGCCTCTTTGCCGTAGCCTGCCGGGCCCTTGAGAGACGTCGGATTGAACTTCAGGGGCGGTAACGTGATAGGTGGTGAACCCGAGCGGGAAACGGGAACGGAAGCCGACGAAAACGTATTCGAATTTGTGCTTGCACCTGGTGAGCCGTTTAGTTTCACAGCCTTGGTGGATGGCCACGATGTATTACGAGGGGGACCTGACGGATTGATGGGGGTCATACCAAATGCAAGGCGCACTGAGTGAGCAAGATGGTGACCGTTAGAAGGTGTTGCTCCATTGTTGCTGACACTGTGAGAAGGTGAAGCGGGCCGTGAGCTTGACGGGCTCTGTGTCATTCGCGTGGGCTCAAATGTCGGGCGCACCGAGTACCCACCACCTTGTAGGGGATATGTGGAACTCCCAGGGCTGCTACCGCTGCTACTGCTAGGCCCGCTCGATAGCTGTGGCGTTGGTAGCGAGTAGAGACTGCGGTCGGCGGCTTGTGCAGCAAGTGACAGCTGGCCCGGGTAGGTATGTACGTGGGGCAACGTGGTCATCTGCGAGATCTCACCCGAACTCTTGTTGCGTGAAGCGAGACCAAATGCACCTTTTGACCCTGGCGAGCATCCAACAACACTAGACCCTCTGGAGCGTTGACGAAGACCGTGACCCTCTATCGGGCTAGCTGGTGCATCACTTTGCATGTGCCCGTGTGTAGGTGGCAGTAAAATAGGCGACGGCGCTCGCGAAGGATTGGTTGAGTGAAGGTTAAGCGTCCGAAGTGGCCCAAGGAACGGGCTGGCGGAAGGCGTGAATGTGAATTCGGGCTTGACAGTCGACATCCCTTGTGGCGAGATCTCGGCAGAGGCGCCAAGAGCTGGGTATGATGCACGAGAACGTGCGAATGGTGCATGTGACGAGTGCTGTGCATGATGAGGTGGGACGGAGTCCGAGTCGGAGCTCAGGGGTGAGGGAGAATCTTCGTGAGTAGCGAGGTGGTGGCATACCGGGGGATAGGGTGGGTGTAATGGCTGAGGGGGCATGCCAGGGCCAAGGGTTGTTATTCGGCCGTTCGCTGTCTCCGCAACGGCGGCAGAACGCGACGAGTCCAGTGTTGGACGGACGTCTTGCACCATCGGCGTCATTTGCCAGGAAGGTCCACTGATTTTCCTCTTCGCTGAATTGAACTTGTCCAAACTCTTCCCTGCATCTTCTTTGAGTGGCCAGTCCCTTGGGCCGGGATGACCAGCATCATTGGTTGCGCCTTTCAGGGGTACAGTACTGTGGAATGGCGTTGAAACTGGACTTGTGGTAGCGCTTTTGCTGGAGCGGCCGCGGAAGTAGATGACCTCTGTGCTGCGAGCTTCATATTCGGCACGACGGAGCGCCTCTGCATGCCGGGCTTCATACTCGGCCCGTCTCAGGGCTTCTTCGCGCTCAAGCGCATAAAGTTCGTCCATCGCTACGCTAGAGAGAGTGGAAAATGCCGAAGGATTTGCAGGCGGTAGTTGCGTATGTGATCGCCGAGGGTGGTGAGATACCTCATATGTCCCGATAGCGGTGGGACGGGCGTAGGACCCCCCCTGTTGGGATAGGCGATTAGTAACCTTATGTAAGATATGGGGAGCCAACAATGGGGAGATTGGGAGCCGAAGGTCGCGTACCTCATCGTCGCTGTTCGTTCGACTTCTCGCTTTCTTCTTCACTCTGATGGTTGATGCTTCTTGGATACGGCTATTATTCCGACTGAGAGAATGGAGACTGATACCAGGCTCAGGATCGTCGGGGTTGCTGTTTTCAGATTTGGTCTTGGGCTTGCCTTTGGCGGCATGGGTGGAGGCGACGGTGGAGCTGTGGTCGTTGTTGTGTATGCGAGAGTGTCGAGTGAGTTCGTCTGAGCGGGAGAAGCGCTTCTCGCAGGATGGATAGGTGCAAACAAAAGGCTTCTCGCCTGTGTGTGTACGGATGTGACGAGTCTGTGAAGGTGATCGGAGATCAGACGGTGGAGGGCAAAGAAAAGGCACGGACCTGGTGTTCAAGTCTGCTGAAGGCCCGACCACAGAGGGGGTAGGGACACTTGTAAGGACGTGGGGTTGCCTTGTCCTGTGTTGTGGGAGGGGGTACAGGCTCCATGGAGATGAGAGCTGGGAAGGGAGAGGAAAAGGAGAGCGGGGGGGACTGAAGAGGAGAGATATAAGTACACATGAGCGGGGGACCCTGAGGGGGAGGAGAACACACGGTGATGTAAGGGAGGAGGAGAAAGTGCGATATGTTCTAGAGGCGGAGTCTGGCAGATTTATCAAAGGAGAGAGAGCGCATTCGACCGGTTGTGGAAAGAGAATCGAAGACAGAGGAAGACGGGGTGTGTGATATTACGGCGTGCTTGTCAGTATGAGATAGGAATCTATAGACGTCAAGGGGGGGCGGAGAGTTATGAAGAAGCAGAGAGGGTTGCGAAGGGATAAAGTCCGGGGTAAGACCGGATCCAGTTAATTGAGGGATTCGGGACGACGGGGGGAGAGGAAAAGGGACGACTGGGTGGACACGTTGCGTTGGGAAGCGGCGACAAGGATGTCGTAAGTGGGATGGTCTTACACGTGAATGGGGCGGGGTGACAATGTGGGGCGTGCAACGGGTCGTCTTGGGCGTGGGCTCGGTTTGGTGGGCTGTGTGCGGGTGGTCGCCGGGCGGATGAGCGTCGTCAAGGCGGGCGGGCGGCGTCGACCTCACGGATGGGCGATGGTTTCGAGGGGCGTGCGCGCCGCTTTCTACGTCGACACGGCTCCGCGTCCGTATCGGTCCGAGATGGGGAATTGCCGAACAACAAAAATAAATG
>JBBPKT010001126.1:0-10757 GCA_038089395.1 Pulveroboletus frians
CATCGGAGCGTGCTCGGTGAGTTGAATCTCGGGTGTGATGAGAGGTTGGTGAGATTTCTCGATCATTGGCCTGCGGGGATGACCCGGAGAGGGGTAATTCCCTTCCTTCACGAGACAAGGTGCGTTGCAAGGCGTGCTCTCGGGACTTATCAATTTCATCGAGCATGCCAACATAGGTTGGGAGGACGTAGAGCAACTGCGCGGGGGTGAGTGGAGTCTCTCGATCAGAGAGCGTCTCTTGTATGGCGAGAAGCGCTCCCGCTTTTGAGAGTTCGCCTTTGCGGTATTGCTCGACGAGATGGACAGCTCTCTCGGTGGTGAGGACGTCCCCCAATCCGTCATCCGCTCCAGAAGAGATGGTTTGAGACGACGCGCCGGCATGATTTGACATCGCACAGATGGATGGGAACAAAGTGACTGATTGCGACGAAAAAGACACCTAATAGCGACACCTAATATCCCTGGCGAGACAGTGAGGGAATTACGACAAGAATAAAGAAATGGATGGCACACACCTGGCGAGACAGTGAGGGAGTGAGGAAAACGAGCCTGGGATAGGAGGCGCGCCCTATGTCTCGCCAGGCGGAGAAAGTAAAAAGGAGGTGGCGAGTAGTCGCGGGCTGACGAAGGCGAGGCGCTCACGGGGCAGCGACCTTAGCCAATTAGCTTCGTATAAACAAATTTTAAACCTAAATTATGAGCAATGAGTGGATTACGTCAGCGGAGCTGGTGCGGAATGACGGACATCGACATTGAGCTGCACCGGGTCCATGCAGCTCGTCGATAACGCTACTGTGAGTGGTCTACATTATACGAAAAGTACAATACTGACACGATGCGTTCAGTTTCTGAAACAACTCACTGCGCTGTTTGAGTCCACAAAAGACAAGGGGACGATATGGCTGACACACAAACGATGTGGGTTCGATTTCTTCATTGGCCCATCTCTCCAAACTCATCCTCGCGCGCATAGTGACTCATGATGGCGAAGATGCTACCATGAACGATGCAGACCCAGATAGCGAGAAAGAGTACCTGTGTCTGATCCGTGTCACGGACGGTAAAAATGCCAACTTTTCTACACACGTGAGCCCCTCACGATCATGCATCAGCTCATTCTCATCCTCGCCGTTCTCCTCTCTCGCCCTCCTTTCTCTTTCCATGCCCCACCCTTTATGATCACGATGATCATGATCACACGACACGATCACGCCAGGTTTCCCCCTCTGATCTCCAAAAGTTCCACAACGCTTACGGTACTCTCCTCAAAGCATCCTTCACAACGCTCCGCAAGCGGGACAAGAAACGTGAAAAACAGCGTGCAGAACAGCTGGCAAAACGAAAGCAGCGCATGGCAGAGCCTGTAGTCGTCGACGGACCCAAGCGCGGGAATGGTCGGCGGAAGCGGCAGAGAAAGGTGAAGGCAGCGATAAAACAGGAGCAAGCAAAGGAACGGATCGCGAAACGCGAGGAGGAGAGAGCGAAAGCGCAGATATCGGTGTTGTGATCAGAGCCTCGGTGTGATGGAGGTACAGGGACACGTTGATCCTACCAGCAGGGTTTATCAGCGTAAAATCAAGATGATGTACATATTGTCGTCACTGGCAATGGATGTGCCATCGGAGCATCAGTGCTACAAGCTCTAGTGATGGGAAATCTCAATAGCTTAGGGCACGCTTGGCATACCGACGATATAACCTCAGTGGTGAAAAGCTGATGTTGGTAAAACAGGACACTCGCAAGAACCAAACTATTGGGAAAGCGACCGGTGTGTACCGTTCCGTCGGAAGCTCACCGTTTCTGGAATTTAACTGATGCGTGAGATCGTATTTGTAGACTTTGGCGCTACATGTTACAAGGTAGCTTACACTCCATTCACCAGCCCTGCCAAGCCCCTATGATATCAGACACGTCCGCTCCTGTCTTCGCGAGCACGCATTCTGAACATTACTTTGGCCATGGAATTGGTCGTGATAAAATGCCCAATGTGTGAGCTCCGTGGGCGTGTCATATTATCTTCTAGTTTGATATCGTACGTCACGACCATATGAGCGAGCATCGTTTTGAGTTCAGCTGCAGCAAAGAAACGACCAGAGCTGACGAGGACCAAATCATTTTTTCAACGTGGATTATGGGGGAAATTATGAGGGATCGTCGTACCATGCATGTTGACCATGTCCAAATACCAAATACTCGGGTGAGGTGACAACAAACTGATGCTTCCCGCCTTCCTCATCCTCTTGACGCATATCTGAAAATCGGAATGGATTAAACACCTCTGGGTTCTCGTACAACGTGTCGTCGTAATGTAATGCCACAAGGCCTGCATTAATCCTGGCACCTCCCGGGATCAGGGTGCCGTCAGAGAACGTATAGTCCTTTTTGGCCTTGCGCGCCATACCCACTAGAGTACAAAAATGGACATGAGTCAACAGTATGAGAGGCAAAGGAGGCAGGTGGGGGAAGTGACTGACACATACTGATACTATCCATGCGTGCGCTCTCCTTGAGGAAACTGTCGACTTTATGCATCTTGCTCAAGGACATGCTCGACCATCCCTCCCTTTCAACAATCCCATCGACTTCTTCCCGGAGGGGCTGCACATACTGGGGATTCGCCGCTAGGTTGTAGAGTGCATCTGTGAAGACCTGATGTTTTGCATGACTCAAAGATGAATATGGAGCAATGAAATCACACACACGTTGGCTGATGTCTACAGCGGAGTGACCGAGGTGAGTGTTTCGTATCTATAGATGACAGCAACCACGCACGTGAATAGAGGCAAAGTTGGCTACCAGAATGCGGTTCGTTAGATCTTCAACCGTCGCATTTGGACCCCGTTCATCCATTATCCATGATAAAAAATCATACTACAAAGGGTAAGCACGATGCTGCCCCAGAGGAAGTTGACTAACAGGTTTCTCAGCCCAGTCCTTCCCATACTCATTCAAGTATTTCTGACGCTCTTCAATGATTGGACGAAGATGCTTTAAACCCCGCTTAATGTTTTTAGGGACGTTTGTGACAAAACGAGCAGCTAGGCTGTGAAGGACGTGAGTGGAAGGTTCCATAGATAGCTGATCGCCAAGGACGCACGGTTTCAGAAATTTCGGGAAGAACCCGATTAAAATTCCGCCTTTGATGGCATCAATAGTGTAGTTAATGTTGAGAGAGATGAAGTCCGAGTTACGGCCTACAATCAAAGCTCGAAAACACAGTCGAGTGATGGTTAGGAATACATACACAGCGGGACGCCGATGAAACACCTGTTGCTAGCCCTACACACGATCTGTTGAACAGTGTTCAAGGCTGGAATACTCTTCCACTCTGTCGGCCAGTATGAGCGATCTAGTGCCTGTAATAACAGGAGACGTCACCATTCTTTTTGAGGTCCAAAATATCGTCGAAGGCCCTGATGATCTCATCGTACAACTCGGGATACAACAACTTGATATTACGAGAGAGTCGTGAGCGTACCACTGTGACGTGGTAGGGATCGTAGGCGATCTCAGGCCCCATCGTGAACTCGGTGTTGACGTCCTGACGGGAAAAGTCCCTCACAATCATGAAAGACAAACTGAATACGATGCCTTGCTCACCTCATTCGCGGCCTCCATAAACGAAAATTCATCATCACGCGCATTTCGCAGCTCTTCTATATGTGCACGTCCAGTGACAATAACGACCCAGTGATAGAGAGTTGCAATCTTGAACGGGGTGCCTTTGTGCTGAGAACGTTCCTAAGGGTTGGTTACGATGTCGGGTAGAAATAGCGCAGCTTGCCTCTTTGTATCCATCTCGGATCGCGTCCGCAGCATTTGTAATGAACTTGATGCCAGCCCACCACGAACCGACCCAACTGTTCGGCCCAATGGCTGGAAAGGCACTCAGCTAAGACAACAAGATGAGAACATTCAGAGTAGGGACAACATGTGACTGACATTGGGACGCTCGGACAACTGCGCCATCAAGACGAGAACTGCAGCAATGCCTGCAATAAGATAGTATGTCACGGGCACAGTTGCAGCCAGCTCTGGCACTGTCTGCATGGTGGGGTTATGCACCTGTCAGCCAGGAGGATGCCCGCAGGTTTATACATCGGATGCACCGATAAAACAAGTGCACACACATAGCCTCACTATGCAGGGAAATAACGTTAGTGCTGCATGGTCCTCTGAATCCAAAGGAGGTTAGTAGTGAGAGTGTAAGTTATACGGTACATTGATTATGTAATACCATCGGTCTGCAGTATCAATGTGTGTCCGAGTGCCTCGGAACGTCACTGAATCTGCAGTGCGCCTCGTTTGGGCCTCGTTTAATCCATGCCTTTATCATTGCCAACACAAAATGCATGCTTCCTGATACACGTGCTCTACTCCACAGTCTATCCGAGATGAAGGAAGAAGGCCTGAATAATATTGGTTGCTCGACAACCATGAATGCCGCACTGTTTCCAGCTCGCAGGCTAATTATATTGATGTGCCACTTGAACGACATGGGACATGCGCTCCGGCCCGTATTTACACTGGCTTGTACTGACAAAGAGGGGTTGCCTGAAAACGGACGACGAGAAGGCAGATCAGAGATTGCCTAATTCCCATACAAAGAAGTGCTCAGCGCCATTACCTGGCTTGCAGTTGACAGTTGTGTCCCGTCCCGACCTTGCGTTTGCTGCCGGCCCCCTTGGACAATATCGTGCAAACCCATGGAAGCCGCATTGGAAAACACTACCCCGTGTCCTTCGCTGCCTGGTTTGTGAGTCCAACGCGCTTGACCAACCGCATTTACAGGGCACACATGGAATCGTGGCTGAGTAAGTGACATAGATCCAAATGTACGGCCACTCGCTCGGCCAGGACACTTAACTTTCGTTAGCAGACATTACCTACGCTCGAACTGAGGTTAGCCCTTTCAGAGCTTCCGGAAGGATCTAAGATTCAATAACAGTTATTGGCGATGGGTCTAGTCGAGGATATAGACAAGATGGTCCAAGGACGGCCTGGCAAGGCGAATGGAATTTATGCACGCCGGCCTGAGAGAATATCAAGAACATGTTGTTTTTCATGTGTGATGTGTCACAAGGTGGTTCAGCGCGCACAAACGTGTAGTCATGTGAGTCTTGCAACAGGAATACGATAAACAATTGTGAATTGCGTTCTGTGAAGAGAGCCAGTCCTGCCAAGGTTGGTCATTTCATAGGCATCGGAGCGAGAGCGCCTAACCGGGATGTGAGTAAGGGTAGGCATGAAGACATGAGGCGCCTGCGTAAACAGACCATATTGAAAATGAGGGAATGTACTCGTAGTGCTTCTCCATGCACCTCCGGTAACTTTTGAGGCACCTTGTTCCTCATCCTGACAGCAACGATTGTGCTAATTGCCGAAGATATATATCCTTGACAAATATGGGTGCGTGGCGGCTGCAAAGGACGACCGTCACAATACTGATAATTCAGTAAGACCCGATAACCCTTGACATTGGTAGCCCCTCGCATATAGCAGCGGTTGCCTTCTACCCAGATGGAAAATATCTTTTGGGTGGGGGTGACGAAGGAATTCGACGATGGCAACTTGCAGACGGTGAAGAAGTCGGAAGGCAGATAGGAATGAAGTTGCGTGCGATTTCTTTCTCGAAGGATCGCAAGTGGGTCGTGTGCGGAACGTATGGCACGGGGGCCAGCGTGTGGGATGTGGAGATGCAGGAGGCGGTCGTCAGTGTGGAAAGCACAAACTGGGTGGGCACGGTC
Source organism: Pulveroboletus frians (assembly GCA_038089395.1). Taxonomy (NCBI): domain Eukaryota; kingdom Fungi; phylum Basidiomycota; class Agaricomycetes; order Boletales; family Boletaceae; genus Pulveroboletus; species Pulveroboletus frians. Next base: position 5,748 of record JBBPKT010001126.1, read on the forward strand.
GATGTTTCTCCCGACTCGACAAGGTTCGCCACTGGAACTGACTTGAGGGAGGCGAGCATCTGGAATATCACAAGTGGAGAGCGACTCGTTGGCCCGCTCGAGCACGACAATTGGGTTGGTGACATCAAGTTCTCTCCTGACGGCGAGCAGATCGCCACTGTCGACCACCGTGGCTCCGTCCGCGTTTACAACAGTCACAGTGGAGACAACCTCATCACCTTCAAGAATGCCACCCCCGGTTGGACCCCAAGCACGCCACTTGCATGGTCAGGCCAGCACATTGTGTCTGCCTCCAGCGATAACAAAGTCAAGTGTTTCGACATCTCTGCTGGTTCTCTGCTTGCTGAATCATTGGCCCTCCATGATGGCGACAACACAGTTCCTTCTATTGCCATGGCCTCCAACGGCAAGTTCATTGCTGCCTTTGCACAGCAATCAGTCGTCTTCCTGGACACTTTGACGCTTGCTCAGATTGGTTCCGTCCAAGATGACAGCAAAATATGGTCAATTACCGTGTCCCCAGACAGTTGCTATGTCGCGGCTGGGCGAGAAGATGGGAAAATCAACATCCATTATCTTGGCAACATTCTCCCGGAGTCATATGGCCCCTTCCAGGTGAGCATGGATGCCTTCATACTCGTTTCAAGTTTTGCATTTGATAATGTACATTAGGTGTCTATTCCTGAGCAAGTACAAGATGAGCAACCCTCAACATCAGATGGCCAGGACAACGAGCCACCTGACGCAGATCTGGTATGAGTCTGTTGCTCCATCGCTATGAGCATTGTACTGACTCCGCTATGTACATAACAGGCAGATGCTGGGAAATCTGGCCCAGCCACCTCCGCAGGAACTGACATGAATGGCAATGATCTTCTCGAGGTATTAGTTCATTCACTTCCTCCCCAAATCAAGTCTTCACAACAGAATAGCATGAGGTGCCATTGAGTGGGCCTGGTCTTCAATTCGATTATGAGGAGGTTCGTCACCACCACAGTCTTTTCCTGTTTTTGTGCTGATGGTGCCACAGCCTCCATCACCGGCTGCTTCCACCCGTCTCCGAGAGGATGAGGAACCACGATTTAGCCCATCCAAACGATCTCCAGGCCCTCAACCAGTGAGCTCTCCTGCAGATACAGAGTACTATTTCAACATTGACGAGCCATGCTAGAGTCGTCCGATATTCAAAACGTTGCTGCAATGGAAGAGGGATCGCACTTCGCATAAGCCCGACCGACATTCCGGAAAGTCATCCCAGGCTGTCGACCATCCATCACCTTCCCACGAATCACTGCGAATTCATGCCACGAACAAAGGGTCCTCAACGATGGCTGCAGGACAGCGTCAACGAGTGAGTGCTTTTTGCAGTTCGGTAGACAAGGAGATGGGACGTGTCTGACATATCATCGCAGCGAGCAGTTTGGAAACCTGTCAGGCGACCACAGGTTCGTTGTTCCCCCAATCTGTTTACAAGTGCTCAACATGCTTTATAGCCTAAATCGTCTCCCAAGGCCACTGTTTCGCAGCATCCGAATCGAGAAGTTTCCCGTACTGGACAAAGTGCGGTGGATCCAAGGGCTGCGGACCCAGTATGACGTTTTTTGGCGATCTGGATCCCGCCACAATTGCTCACGTCCTATTAGGTGCACCAGCTGGCCGATGCATCTCGGCCCTCGGCCACGGGAGTCCACGTGACAGTACGTGCGATCCCATTCTATCCTACCTTGCTAGACTCACAGCGGATTAGCGTCCGCAAGAATCGGGCGATGCCACCATTTCGATCAGCATACCTACTGTCTCGATCAGACTACCCGCATGGATGGCATCGATGCTGTGTATTCCATCGAACTCGCGTGATGGGACAGATTGATCCAACTCAATCTAATGTATGTAGTACTGCTTTGAATTGCTCAATCGACCGTTATGTTGATTTCTTGGGGACGTCTTCTCGTTGGGGAGTTATGGTGGGTTCTCTTCATTGTCTGGCTTCAGTAGAAGGGTATCTAGTTAGCCTATTTGCGCCTGTTCTCATCATGTGGTGCTGCTAGCTTGGTGTTCAATGGTGGCAGGCTCCGTTCTTTGAGCCCCGCAGATGCGTTCAGATTGTTTATTATGAATGGGGGGTGACGGTCTGTCACTTTGGAATCCTTGCCCGCAGGTGGGAAAACTTAATACGATGGTCCGACTCGCCCCGTTCATAGCCAGTCTTCGAAGGGGTACTACAGGGTCGTTTCACAGCAGTATATCAGATTTTGAAGTAATGAAAGTTCAGGCTCTGACTGATGCATAGGGGCCGAACTGAAAGATTCGAGCTGGGTACTTGTATTGGACAGTCCGAGATCTCTATGATACTCTTGCCTGAGATTACTCATTGCCGTGGCCTCTCATGACATGCTGGTCAGCATTTCTCCGCCGAATATGGCTTATCTGTTTGGTCCTAGAGTGGCCAAATCCCAATGCCATCACAACAGGTTCTAAAGATAATGTATACCAGTTCGATGGACTTCACGAAGTGAACCGAATTAACCCCGAAAGTGACTTCGCCATTCGATGGCAATACATGGTAACTGAGAGAGCCAAAAAAAGCCAAAAGAGGCATCGGAGACGCAACGTTCGTCCTTAAGTTTATAGACCTTGAGTTTTTAATTTATAGACTATTATGGTAGCCTACTAAGTATGGTAGCCTGTTAGCCAGTTGCCACGTAAGTTTGACGTGATCGATTGATCCTAGGCCCTCAGTGGCATCGGACTTTCCCTCCAGCACAATCGCGGCGGGTAGGGGCCTGACATGCTATCCGCTCACACACTATCAACCAATTCAAGGACAGGAGATCTAATGGTCCGGAGGGCCTTCGGCACTTGTCTGCCCAAAAGAAGAATGAAATCCGTATGCCAGATGCCTTTTCCATCTGCCAAGTCAAGGGGAAGTCTTCCCCTCTACTAATCAGGATATTCAGAACGACCTCAGGACGGGCTCCACCCGTTTTCTTTTGGACTAGCGTAAAACCACCACCCTGGAATTTCCTTTTTTTGCCTGTCTTCCTCCGATCACAATGTTCGAATGGCCGGTGTTGGTGTCCTCAACCCATAACGTTACATGTGCTGCTTTTCGGATGGCAGCCAGCTAACTCAGTTCGGTCCTATAGACTCAGAGGACCATGCACTACAGTGAGACTGTGTGTGCACTTGTTTTATTGAAGCATCCGATATAAACTCGTGTGCATCCTGGTTGACAGGCACGTAACCCCACAATGCAGTGGATGGTGCCAAAGCTACCTGCAACTGTGCCCATGGCGCACTATGTTATTGCGGGCGTTGCCGCAGTTCTCGTTGGGATGGTGCAGTTATCCAAGCGTCCCAACGTCAGTCACACGTTGTCCCCACCCCTTGAATGTTCTCATCTTGTTGTCTTAGCTGAATGCCCTTCCAGCCATTGGGTCGAACAATTGGGTCGGCTCCTGGTGGGCGGCCCTCAAGTTCATTGCAAATGCTGCAGATATGATCCGAGATGGACACAAAGAGGCAAGCAGTGCTATTTCCACCTGACATCGTAACCAATCCTTAACGACGCTCTCAGCACAAAGGCACCCCGTTTAAGATTGCAACCCTCCATCACTGGGTCGTCATCATCACTGGACGTGCACACATAGAAGAGCTGCGAAACGCGCGTGAAGATGAATTTTCGTTTATGGAGGCTGCGAATGAGGTAAGCAAGGCATCGCGTACAGTTTGCCTTACATGATTCTGGGGGATATTCTTGTCAGGACATCAACTCTGAGTTCACTATGGGGCCTGAGATTGTCTACGATCCCTACCATAACACGGTGATACGTTCGCAACTCTCTCGTAATATCAGGGTATTGCATCCCGAGTTGTATGATGAGGTCATCAGGGCCTTTGACGATATTTTGGACCTCAAAAACAATGGTGATATGTTTCCTGTGATTACAGGTACAAGATCACTCATACTGGTTGACAGAGTGGAAGAGTGTTCCAGCCTTGAACACTGCTCAACAGATCGTGTGTAGGGCTAGCAACAGGTGTTTCGTCGGTGTTCCGTTGTGTATGTATTCCTTGTGTCCATTGGATTGCGTTTTCAAGCTTTGATTGTAGGTCGTAACTCGGACTTCATCTCTCTCAACATCAACTACACGATTGATGCCGTCACAGACGGACTTTTGATTGGATTTTTCCCGAAATTCCTCAGGCCGTGCGTCCTTGACGATCAGCTATCTATGAGCCTTCCACTCAGGTGCCTCACAGCCTAGCTGCCCGTTTTCTTACTCGTGTTTCTAAAAGCACCAGGCGGGTTTTGAAACATCTTCGTCCAATCATCGAAGAACGACAGAAAAACTTGAATGAATATGGAAAGGACTGGGCTGAGAAACCCGTTGGTCAACCCCCTTTCTGGGGCAGCATCGTGCTTACCCTTTGTAGCGTGATTTTTTATCATGGATAATGGATGAACGGGGTCCAAATGCGACGGTCGAAGATCTGACAAACCGTGTTCTGGTAGTCAACTTTGCCTCTATTCACGTGCGTCGTTGCTGTCGGCTCTACATAGCGTGTGGAACTCACCTCAGCCGCTACACCACAGTCATTAGCCAACGTGTGTGCAGTTTTTTGCTCCATATTGATCTTTTAGTCATCTCAAACGTCAGGTCTTCACAAATGCGCTCTACAACCTAGCAGCGAATCCTCAGTATCTGCAGCCCCTCCGGGAAGAAGTCAACGGGATTGTCGAAATGGAGGGATGGTCGAGCATGTCGCTGAGCAAGATGCACAAAGTTGACAGCTTTCTCAAGGAGACCGCACGCATGGAGGGTATCGCCGTTGGTCAGTCACTTCCCCCGCCTCCTTCCTTTGCCACTCACCGTCAACTCGTGTCCATTTTTGTATTTTAGTGGGCATGGCGCGTAAGGCCAAAAAGGACTACACGTTCTCCGACGGCACCCTGATCCCGAAAGGCACTAGGATCAGTGCTGGCATTATGGGATTGCATTACGACGA
>JBBPKT010001127.1:0-10757 GCA_038089395.1 Pulveroboletus frians
ATCACTAACGACGATCTCTACAACACTGATGCAAAGAAAATCGCATTCACTCTCTCATTCATGAGAAGCGGATCTGCAGCCACCTGGGCCAACACCTTTCGAACCCAGAAACTTGCTGACCCCACCAATGGATTCGGGATGTACAAAAAGTTTGTGAAGAGTTTTAAGGAGACCTTCTAGCATGAAAACACCATCGCAAAGGCAGTCAGATGGATGCAAGACACTCGCACCTCGAAACTCTCTGACATCAACAGTTACATCTCAGAGTTTAAGAACCAGGTCTCCCTTAGCACCCTCGAAGATGATATCATCCTCACCAACTTCTTTGCTGCCAGAATACCAAACTCCCTTCACCAATGTATCTTTTCTATGGATACTCCCCCAGTCACCATTGAAGAATGGTACAAGAAAGCCGTCCACTTCATCATCCAGTGGGAGCAAGCTGATGCTTATAAATAGAAAGGAACATATAACTACTTCCGACCTGCTGCATCTTCCACCACCTCTGCAAAGGACCCAGATGCCATGGATGTAGATGTCATCAGAATTGGCAAATTAACCCTGGAAAAACAGAAACAATGCATGACAATGAAACTCTGCTTCCGCTGCTGCCAACCTGGACATATGTCAAATGCCTGCCCCACCTTCCCAAACCCTGGGAAGAAGAAGACCTCTGTCAAAAAGGTCGCTGAAACCCTGTCACTCCCCAAACTCGAACCCATGCCCGATGATGAAAACGAGGAAGACCCTCCTGAAGAAACCATTAAAAGGGTAACCTTCTCCAGATGGGAAAAGGGTTTTTGAAAGGAGGAATGCCCTTGATGCATGTTTTCTCCTCTAATCACTGTGTACTAGTAGCTAAAGACATGCCCACAGATTCAGAGAAGGTTACCCTGACGAAGAATACCATACCATCCTCCAGGCGCATCTGATCAATTCTTGTCTCACCATGCCCATCGACCATCACCTTCAGCTGGGATCACCCCTCCTATACCTGACTCAGGCATACCGTCAGTTGGCCAGGATCCCCGCCATCATCCAGAAACTCCACCTCCCCAAATATACCATGCAACAATCAGCCCTACTCTTGGTTTAGGAACTTGGAACCGCCGCCTTGGGAGGGTTAGCTTACCAATTAGACCTTGGGGATTGGCTTGAAGAATTGGACGGATATATGGCTGACGTTGCATACTCCTCCCTGCAAGCCAGGAGGGAAAACCAAGGGAAGTACATTCCCTTCGTAACCCATGCACAGCTAGACAACGAAGGCATTATCACCACCAGCCCCAATGGATGTGATCCTTGGGAAGAAGAGGATCTCTGGCGAGAACACCTTTTTCCTCTCCCATGAGATCACCCCTGTTATAAGGATACCTGCTACAAATGTCACATTCTCGGACATTGGCGGGTTAACTGCCTCCTCTATGTCTGCCCCACCTGTAAAGTCAGAAAGCCGGGACACTCCCAATACCTCTGCCCTGAACGGTTCTCTTACCGGTCACCCCCGTCGTCTTCATCTTCATCTTCTTCCTCCTCCCGTCGTTCCCATCACTCTTCCTGTTCTCCACCGTCGCCGCCAACCCACCACTCACGCCATCAAAGGCGCTCACACTGTCCCATCCCAGTCCCTGCACCTCGTGCACCCTCTCCTGAATCGGCTGACCTCAAGGACGTCATTGATGAAGTCGGGTGAGGTAACATCACGGGCTCTCCGGGCCCCTCATATGGTGACTTCTAGTTTTCGTCATGGACTCAACACCCTAAGCTGGGGGTAATGTTACGATTTATTGTTGTACTCTTTTTCTTTTGTTGAACTTATCTCTCCTCGCTTAGTTCTCCCAATACTAAGCTTGTAGTTCCCTTCATCACATACCTGATCCTTCCTCTGCTTTCTAGAATATTCTTTGCTTACTCAGTAAGCTCATTTAGCCATTGGCTCACTGACTCAACAATCAGTCAGCCATTATTCTTTCGTGTTCTTTTCCTTTCTATACGATTACTCAGCTTCCCCTCATCCTTGTATATAAACCCCAGGTATTTCCCCTGTACTGCAGCTTAGACCTACTTGGCATATAACATCCTAACTTTCCTCTTTGTGTGTCTTTGCTCTACACTTGAGTGAGTGCTTTTGCTCTCCCTGCGTCCCATCCCAATTACAAGGGATTGTCTTCTATCCACCTGTTCCACCAGGAAGACTATTATCTGGCGCTACCAGGACAAACCCTTGATCTTGCTGTTGGCAAGATACCCACTTGTCTTTGTCTTTAGGGCCTTTGCCAAGTTCACGTTTGACCCTTCAGGATCAAGCATAACAGTCTGTGCGCTTGATCATCTTTTGACGGGATGCTTCTAGCACCTCTTGGACCTCTGCATGGGACTTGCTGGCAGAGTGTGCGAACGTACCAGCCAGGGATGAGGATGACCCTTCAAATCTGAGGCGAGGGAAGTAGTTCTTTGTAATCTCAAACAGGATCAACCTGTGAGAGGAAGATAAGGAGGAGTTGTGATGGAATTGGGCGATTTTGATCCAATCAGCCCAATTCTCCAGTTTCTTTGCAACATATGTGTGGAGGTACTGTATCATTTCCCTATTGATACATTCACTTTGTCCATCTATCTGGGGATGATATGCAGTGGAGATCTTCTGAGAGATTCCGAGGATATTACACAACTCGGTTGTGAACTCCGAGACGAATTGCGGACCCCAGTCCGAGATGATAGTGGAGGGGAGGCCGTGAATACACCATACGGCATCCCTGAATATTTTGGTGAGATCCATTGAGAATGTTGCCTTTTTACATGGTTCATAAATAACTTCTTTACTAAATCGGTCTATGATAATGCAAATGGCATCAAAGCCATGACTTTCTGGAAGTCTGGTAATGAAATCTATGGATAAATCTTCCCAGGGTCACTTGGACATGGGAAGGGGCTGAATAGACTGCTGTGGTACTGTTTGCGATCCCTTCGTGAGGGTGCACATGTAGCAGTGGTTAATGTAATTGATGATGTTTTTATGCATTCCTGGCCAGGAGAATGCGCGTCGGATTCTATCATACGTGCAGTACATGCTCGCATGGCCTGATACTGGATCATCATGAGAAGATCTAATCAAAGTGATTCCAGGATGTAGATTTGATTGGAGTCTTCGTTAATGAAAAGAGAAGAGGTGGTATCATATAAGAAATGGTTTATTTTTTCATTTTGTATTTTTTCTGATTCTTTTCGTAGGTTAATGTGGAATGGTGATTCTAAGGTTACTCCTGATATAAATAGTTTTTCTGGTAACATAATAATGTTCTTATTGAGGTCTGTAATGGCATCGCCATGATCTGGGTGATGGGAAAGTGTGTCAGCCCTGTTTGTTGATCTGGGCCAGTATATGAATGTGAGATTGAATTCTTGGAGAAGCACGTACCAGCATGCTTGTCAGCTGGATAAGGTCTGTGGCTTCTTCCAGTATTCTAGGTTTCAATGGTCTGTCCAGACTTTGAAACTTTCACGCCCAATGAGATAGTGGCACCATTCTTCTAGGGTGCGGATAACTGCAAGCAGTTCTTTGTTGTAAATAGGATAATTCTGCTCGGTGGAGTTGAAGCTGTGTAAAAGGAAGGCACAGGGTCACCATTCTGTATCTTCGCATTTCTGCCAGAGGATGGCTCCTGTCACAATGTCTGAGGCATCGGTTTCTAACCACATGCTATGTGTTGAGTCGGGGTATGCTAGGAGTGGAGCTTCTGTGAATTTCTTTTTTAAGGGCTTCAAATGCCTGTTTTTCTTCGTAACCCCACCTAAAGGGGGTGTCTTTCTTCATTAGGTCATTCAATGGCCTAGTAATATCAGCGAACCCAGCAATGAATTTTCTATAATAGTTACAAAGGCCAAGGAAGGCCTGCACTTGCTTTAAGCGAGTTGGTTTGGGCCAGTCAGCTATGGCTTGGGTTTTCTTGCTTTACATCTCGACGCTGTGTTTTGAGACGTTCATGCCAAGGAATTCTACCTTATCGGCGCTGAAAAAGCATTTTTCTGGTTTGATAAATAGATCATTTTCATGGAGTCGCTGGAGGACTTCTTTGACAAGGGCTTCATGTTGTTCTTTAGTCTTGCCCTTTGTGAAGATCATCATGTCATCCATATAAATAATTAGGAAGGCATATTGGTCGGCGAATATGTTATTCATCATGTTTTGGAACATCGGCGGGGAGTTGGTAAGGCCAAAATACATCACCATTGGCTCATAAGCCCCAATTGGCATTACAAATGCCACTTTCCATTCGTCACCCTCCTTGATGCGAACATTGTTGTAGCCCCAGTGCAAGTCCATTGCAGTGAACATGTTGGCGCCCTTGAGCTGATCCACTAGCTGGGAAATAAGGGGCAGAGGGTAAGTGTTCTTGACGGTGCCCTCGTTTACATAGTGGTAGTCCATAACAAGCCGTTTCTTTCCATCTTTCTTTGGGATGAAGAATACTGGCGAAGTTTGAGGAGACTTCGAAGGACAGAGGTAACCCTTTTTAACATCTTTTTCGATAAAGCCATGAACTTCCTCCAGTTCGGTATCTGAAAGGGGAATGACTTGACCCTTCTTCAGTATGAAATCTGGTTTGAGATCTATGGCATGGTCCCATGGCTTGTGCAGGGGTAATCGGTTAGATTTCTGTTCTGAGAACATGTCAAGGAAGTCATGATAGACTTCAGGAACCTTTTCCTTGAGCCCAGGCTCGATGCTTCTAATAAGCGCCTGTGCATATGCATTGCATTCGTTGGTGCACCTGGTGAATTCTAGTTTTTTATCGACCCAGTTGATTTCAGGGTTGTGCTGTGAAAGCCAGTCATAGCCTATAATCATCAGGTGAGTTCCCAACCCGATTACAAACGCATGGATTTTCTCGTGATGGCTGTTAATAGAGGCCATGAGTTTGGCTTTGTGCGAGATCTTTCCCAGCGATCCAACTTGGCCATCAGCATTGTATACATTGTGTTACGATTTGTCGTCTTTTTACTCTTTTCTTTTGGACCAACCCCTCCTCGCTTAGTTCTCCTTACGCTAAGCTCGTAGCTCTCTTCCCTCACCTTCTAGAACATTCTCAGATTACTCATAGCTGTACTTCTGCCATTGGCCCGCTGACTCAACGATCAGTCAGCCGATTATTCCTTCATGTTCTTTCGTGTTCCATACGCTTACTCAGCACGTCTTCATCTTTGTATATAAACCCCAAGTAGACTCCCTGTATTCTCAGCTTAGACCTACTTGGATTATAACATCCTATTCCTTTTCTTGTGTCTCCGCTCTACACCTGAGTGAGCGCTTTAGCTCTTGCCTGCGTCCAATCCCGATCACAAGGGATAGTTCTTGGTCCACCCGCTTCAACGGGTAGTCAACTGTCTGGTTTCCACCAGGACGAATCCTTGACCCTATCGTCTACAGGGTACCCCCTCGCCTCAGTATCTTAGGATCTTACCAAGTTCGCGCTCGACCCTTCGGGATCAAGCGTAACAGGCATTCCTTCTTTCTGCCGGGTAGCTCTGTCATCAGCTTTATCTCCTTAGGGTTATGGTTTGGTCCAGCCAACGGTTAGGTTCGGTTTCTTGGTGAATGCAATGAGTCGTTCACAACACTACCTAGTTCTTGGACATTAGTGTTGCACACAATGGCTGGCATGCACACAGTGTTCAGTGTCCTGCGCATGCTGTTTTTCCAAATTCATATGATCAATTTCCAAATTTAGAGGGCAGAAGCCAAATATAAATTGCAGTAGTCTTGAGCTGTTATAGGAAATTCAGGTAAACCTGGCAAACAGATGTTTCCTATAATGTCTGGAGACTCTTACCTGAGGGCGAGGGGATTGTGTCACACATGTCACACCTTTAATCCAAACTAGGAAGAATTTCACCCAATTTGGATAGTTGGTGATATCCTGTTTTGGATTAAATCCTAAAAAGTAAACTCTCATAGAATGTGCCATCATGGCCCATACTAATCCTACCCTGCTATACACTATCTAATATCAGATGGACTATGGTTCATCTGTTGTTATTACTTGTATATGGTGTGGACCTTGATTATGTAATCTTGGTCCTTTGTGCTCGTCTCTTTATCTTGCGGACATTTCATTTCTTTGCATACCTCAGTTGACTCTGACAGTCACTGAGGTGAGCCACTTCCTTTGTACAATGTACTATTTCTCATAGCTACCTCCTTAGTGATTCTTACAGGTAGCTACTAATACATTAGTTGACTCTGACAGTCACTGAGTGATTCTTACAGGTTATGAGCCCCAGCCATTAACCTTGCCACTCAGACTTTGATACTCGCATCTAATTTCACTATGGCACACTCTTTTAAGATTGGCGACGAATTTATGAAAGTCCCGAAGCTCGACACTTCCAGGAAGGAGTGGTTTCTATGGAAGAGAAGACTCGGATGGTCTTTAACTACGAGAGGCCTGCTTGGCCACATTACAGGAACCACGACGCCACCTATCAGTCCCGCTGCTAACAAGCCGTCTGGATGGTCGCCAACCACTAACGATGAGTTGCTTGCCGTTACCAAGTATGAGCTGGCGCTCGCCAGTTGGAGCGAAAAGGATGCCCTTGTCCGACAGCAGATTGCCGTCGTCTTACCAAACTCCTTGTTCCTCCGTATCCAGGGAAAGTCAACCGCCCTTGAGTGCTTCGATACGCTCAAGGATCTATTCGAGAATCGATCTGCTGTCATCAGCATAGAGCTAAGACGTCAGCTTGGCGAGTTAAAATTGAAGGACGGTGGCAATGCCCGTGCGCACTTAGAAAAGATCTTGGCTATACGTGAGGAACTTGCCTCGATGGGCATGTCACTCTCCGATGTCGAAATGTTCAACATAATCTTCGCCTCCCTACCCTCATCCTATAACTCACTCCTTTCCTCCATGTCGTCGAACATGCGGATCACCGGCAAGACACTCTCTGCTGACCTATTAACCACCCTCATTCTCGATGAGTATGACCATGCGACAATCCACTCAGGAGGGAAATCTAAAGGAAAGGCAGAAAACATAGCTTTCTCGGCTGACGGGTCAAAGAAACGAACCTTTAGCGGCACCTGTTTCAACTGTGGCTGGAGCGGCCATCGTAAGGATCAGTGCTATGAAGAAGGTGGCGGCCGAGAGGGCAAGGCCCTGAAGGGTTGGAAACTGCGCGGCAAGAAGGAGAAATCCTCTGGTTCAAAAGATGGTCAGTCACTGCACACGAAGGCAAAGGCTAACTCAGTGGATGCTAAACCGGAACCTGATGCCGTCTGGCTTGCCTCTCCTAGCGGGGATGTGGAGCCATCAGTTTCCATCGCTGCATCCGAGTCGTCAACCATTGAGCTATACGATAGCAGTGCCACCCTCCACCTTACCCCATATCGCCAGCATCTATTGAACTACGTTGACATTCCTCCTTATCCTATCAAAGCAGCCGACAAACGCACCTTTAATGCCATTGGAAAGGGCGACCTTCATGTTCACCTCCCGAATGGGAAGGAATCTACTCGCGTACTATTGAAGGATGTCTTATATGCGCCAAGTATGGGCGCAACCCTTATCTCTATTGCAAAACTCGCTGCCGCTGGTTACGTCGCTCTTTTCCATAACAACATCTGTCGGATTTTTGACCCCTCACGGAAGCTGCTTGGGGAAGTCCCGCTTGTCAATGGGTTATATTGGGTGCAACATTCCGACTCACCACTCGCTGGTGTCGCAGGGGGAGTTACGACGCTGATGATGGAGGCATTGCACCGTCGTCTATGCCACATCGCTCCTTCCTCCATTCGCAGCATGCTTGCAAAGGGGCTCCTCACTGGAGTCAAGCTCGACCCACTATCAGAAACAATGGGTCAGTGCGAGTCGTGTGAGTATGGGAAAGCAATTTGCAAACCTACCAGAAAGACTCGTGAACCGAAACGACACGATGCCATTGGTGACGAAGTCCATAGTGACGTGTGGGGCCCGTCCCCCATCGCTACACCAGGGCACAAATTGTACTATGTCTTGTTTACGGATGACTATTCACGTTACTCGCAGGTTTACCTCCTTCGTGCAAAATCCGATACATTTGATGCCTACCATCAGTTTGAGGTGTGGTTGAGCACCCAATTCGGCACCTGTATCAAACGCTTGCGTTCGGACCGTGGTGGCGAGTACCTGGGTGATGACTTCAAATGACACCTCGCTGTGAATGGTACTGAGCAGAAACTCACCATCCACGATCACCTGCAATCCAATGGTGTGGCCGAGCGGCTTAACCGCACGCTGGTTGAGCACGTGCGCACGATGCTGCATGCTACCGGTTTGCCAAAAACCCTGTGGGGAGAAGCGTTAGCGCATTGCGTGTGGGTGAAGAATCGGACAGGAATCGTGTCGCTATTGAGCGCAACGTGACGTTCAAACGTGACGTTGGCCCGATCCTGAGTCACACCGTGGATTCTGTTCGCGTGGACGGGCGATCCGATGACAGGGTAGTTAGCTCGTCATCCACTGATCATAACAGACCCAACGCACCTGGTTCTGAAGGCCCGTTGCCTACCCCACCCGTTCGACCTCCTTCCCCCGCTCCTGTGGACCCGGGACCTGCGCCGTCGCTTTGTTGTTCGACCCGACAGCGCACTGAATCACCCTACATCCGCATGTTGCATGAGCACGCGGGTACACATGATGGACAGGCCGGCAGACTCACCTTGCCCTGTGGTGTGCTTGGTGTGGAGCCAGCTGTTGCGGCCGACGGTCCTGCGCCCGGTGGTAGTCCTGGGATCGGTGGCAACGAGGTCGAGGGGGAGAGCGCTGGTGGTGAGGGAAACGAGCACGCCGCGATGACATGGGATGACGACAACGTTGCTTACGCAATGTTAGCCGAATCAGGTATAGAAGAAGCATTGGAGCCGCTTACCTTAGATGAGGCACGGTCATGGCCTGATTGGCCATGTTGGGACGAGGCTGTACGAGCGGAGATGAATAGCCTCGAGGCTGCACGCACCTGGGACGTTGTCGACCGGCCACCAAAGGGCATGAACGTGGTCAACTGCAAGTGGATTTTCCGCATCAAGAAGAATGCGGCTGGTGAAATCGATAAATACAAGGCCCGACTGGTCATGTGCGGGTTCACTCAAGTCCATGGTGTCGACTATTATGAAACCTACGCCCCCGTTGCCCGTCTTGCATCCCTCCGTCTCATTCTCACTATAGCTGCCCGATACGACTGGGATATAGACGTTTTCGACTTCCAGAGCGCCTTTCTCAATGGCAAACTGGACAACAATGAGGTGATATTTATGGAATTACCTCCCGGTTTTGACAAGCTAGGTTGTGATGTTGTTGCCAGGCTCCGAGTCACTCTGTACGGGTCAAAGCAGGGCGTGCTCAAGTGGTACAAACGTTTACGCGCTGAGTTAGAGGGACTAGGGTTCCGATGTACTGATGCTGACTGTGTTACGCTTGATCCCGAAGGGTCGAGCACGGACTTGGTAAGATCCTAAGATGCTGGAGCTGGGGGATACCCTACAAGCGATAGGGTCAAGGATTCGTCCTGGTGGGAGCCAGACGGTTGACTGCCCGTTGAAGCAGGTGGGCCAAGAACAATCCCTTGTGATCGGGATGGGATGCAGGCAAGAGCTAAAGCGCTCACTCAGGTGTAGAGCGGAGACACAAGAAAAGGAATAGGATGTTATAATCCAAGTAGGTCTAAGCTGAGGTTACAGGAAGATTACTTGGGTTTATATACAAAGACAAGGAGACGCTGAGTAAGTGTATGGAATATGAAAGAACATGAAGGAATAATCAGCTGACTGATCATTGAGTCAGCGAGCCAATGGCAGAAATATAGCAATGAGTAATCGGAGAATATTCTAGAAAGCGAAAGAAAGAACAGGCATATGATTGGGAGAACTACGAGCTTAGCGTAAGGAGAGCTAAGCGAGGAGAGATAGGTCCAAGAGAAAAGAGTGAAACAACAAATCATAACAATGCGATGGGATGTGTAGTCGATTTATTCGCATGACACATCAAAGGTACTCTAGTTACTCTAGAATTTTGCCATATTCTGCCATCGCCCTCCACCAACTGCCGGCAATTGCCGTTGGCACGCTGGCAGTATTCTGCCAACAGCACTAGGCCTAGCACAACACTACAGCCAACTCGTTCCGGAGCATCTGGGTCATTATTGCGATACCACCTCCCATTTTGACCAATTTCTCATCCACTGTTTCCCCTGTCCGTCTTGTCGCTGCTCGCTGCTCGCCGCTTATCATTGCCAGCTCTTTTGGCCAATCGGTCCCGAGGACACGAGGTGTGCCTGCAAGCATCCGGGTCATTGCTGCGACCCCACCTCCCATCTTCACCACGCTCCCCATTCACTCTTTTGGCTCCACAGCGACAGCCTTTCCATCGATTCTCCCCCCCCTGGCCTGGACCCGGACCTGGATCCGAGAACACGAAGACACAATGTGTCACACCTCGGCAAGCCCTCACTTTCCTTTTTCGGTGAGGAACCCCACCCTTACCTCAGCAGGTTGCAAGGTCGTCATGACCCCGGCATCAGCCGAGGCACGCGATCCTTTTGTTGAAGCGGCATACTCTATGCTACAGAGGTTAGGCTAGTAGGACTTACATAAGCACAGGTGATTGGTTGATACATTCACACAAGGTAGTGGTAGTGGATCAAGAGATGATTCAAACTCAGACGACTGAGTCCAAATGTAAGTACAGCTGATGTAATACACTATACTAGGTATACTACTGTAC
>JBBPKT010001128.1:0-10745 GCA_038089395.1 Pulveroboletus frians
GTCTCCTTCTCACTCTTGTCTGACTTTCTCTCTTTGCTCCTTTCTTACACTCTTTCAAAATATAAGAACTGAGCCTAGGTAAGAGTGTGACACATAAGTTCTGTGCTAAGTCCTCCTAGTACTCTTTTATCCCACTAATGCTAAGCAAGATTCCTATACACTGGCTTTATATACATATCATACACAATGAAAATGTATCAAAAATTGCAATGCTTTTGTTGCTCAGTATATGTCTGGAATACTGAGAGTGTGAACTCATAGAGAATGCACTAGAGGCCAAGTGACATGAGTCTGAGATGCCAGGTTGGACCAGATATGACACACAAAAGGGCCCTTTCAAGTGAGATGAGAGAACAGTTAGGCTTGTTCACAAGAATAAGGGCTATAATGATATTCTGAAGAAATGGAAGGAAATAAGATCAAAACAAAATGGGTGTGTAGTCAAAATGAATAGTATAAGTACTCACTATGATACCTGTACTGACAAACCAAAAAAAATGCCAGTGTAATCTGATCAGAGTGAGATGGAAGGATATGGAAAATGAAAACAAAGAGTGGATGAAAGAATGATATTTATGCAATATTTCCATTGCACAGTGGTAAAACAACACTCACACTATTGAGAAACAAAAAGGTGATGGGCCTGTGGTATGGAGAAACTACATACTTATATTTAGTAGAGGATGGGTGATTGTATTGGTGTGAGATGAGATTTAAGTGCTATATCATATCATGAGTCTTATCACATCTTACCATATGTATCCTATTGGCAGCAGATTCACAATGAAAGCAAATTATGATGCTGCTAGAGCACAATTATTATGAACCTTGAGTGCTGAAAATTGCTGAAAAATACTATTAATTAATAAACATTCTATAGAGATAGTATATACTTTCAATGTCATCACTACTAATTATTACTGAAAACAAGATTATAGAATTAAATATATTGCAAAGGAGTTACATAGAAAGAAAAATGCAACCTTGAAGAGGCATGCTATCAATTTGTGTGACAAAATTGTCTATCTCTTCAAATTGTAGCTTGTGATTCAAAAGGGCAAGGATGACCAGGTTAAATTTTAAAGTCTTTGAGTTCCAACCAGCATCTAGGAGAAAGGAGAGAAGATAAATCTTGGGAGAGAACAGTATGTCTTCTTGTTCTCATTTCAAATCTTATTGTAAAGAACAGGCTGCTGTGACACCAAATTGATGTGGCAGAAAACTTTTACTATCAGTGTCCTGATAAAATGTTTTGCCATGCTTGAGTATAGAAAGGGAAGAAAAATGGTGAGGCATTGTCACTTATTGCTATGATGACATGACAATAATAATTGAGCTAGTAGTCTTCAATCAAAAAAGCCAGATTTAGCAAATACAGACCCAAACAAAACAGACCTTGGAATACAAATACTTATTATCTTATACATTGAATAGCAGATGGACAGAAGGGACTGTATATGTAAATTTGGCACTATAGGACAGGATCAGGGAATCTGGAATTGTGTATTCAGGTAACCCATCATTGTATATATTAAAGTGCCAGTTATAGTGCCAGTTATACCCTCATATAGGCCAATCATTGTGGAGATCTGTTGTTTGGCAGTAACAGTTGCTGTTTTGGGGCTTGTGTTTGCAAGTTAGCAAGGGGCAGGAAGCTGCAGAGAGATTAATCAATTAGGAGAAAATACAAATATATATAATGCTCATGTGAATTGAAAAAAGTGATGATATCTGTGATCAAGTGTTAATAAAAAAAATTGTTTATCAAGATGAGGAGCATAATCATATGTAGCACATTCAAATGCAACAGGATCTGACTGGTCAATGTGAGGGGGGTAACATATGAGTGACTTGCTGTACACAAATTTCTCTTTTATAATATCCTTATTGCAACCAGTTACATGAATATCAGCCCAAGTGTGAGTTACACAAGAAAAAATCAAGTTCTGTGATATGCACATATTGAATGCTGGGGAGGTCATTAGGTAAAGAGCCAGTAAGAAAAAAGGTAGGGACACTGTAAGTGAATAGACATTTTAAATCAGTTGACAAAGAAATGAAGTGAACAGGCCTACTGTTCATTAATGTTTGATCAAGGAAACTGGAACCCCAAATCAGGAAGATGTATATCTCTTTGATGAAGTGCTGGAGTTCCTAGATATATTCCATAGCATTATAATAAGACATGATATTGTGAGTATAAAAAGGATGTCCTCAGTGCATGTGAGAGCAATTGCAAGAAGTTCTTCATACAATTGTAATATGTGATCTCAATACAACTTTACCTTAGCATACCAGTTATAGGTTATTGTCTGCTTGATGTAACTGCAGTGTGAAAAAGGCAGGTACTGGCAGAAATCACTGTCCTTCAAATGGTGAGATATAATGAATTGTGGTAAATGAAAGCATTTGTGCTTATTGATGACAATGAAGTACAAGTATGGATGTTCTAGATTGAACATCTGAGAAACTAGACTGATCTTATGTGGGCCCCATAATTTGTTGGCATAGGGAAACAGAAGTTCTTCTGGAGAAACTGATCAGAGAATGTATGGGGTGTTATTAGAAAGGACAGCAGTGCTATCAGACAAGGTAGTCCATTTGTTGAAATCAATATGATTTTGTGATTGAAAGCAGCTATAATAAATTGGGTAGATCAAAATGAGTACACTTACAGGAAAAATGGCCACATCTGTAGATATGAAAGTAATAAAGAAGGAAGTAAGAAAACTATCATTTGCATAATGGAAGAGCTACAGTGGTAATATACAAGGTTGCAGATTAAGTCAGAAAATTGCAAAGTATTAGCAGACATTTATTTGAGAAACAAAGGAGCAATCAAGCTCTGTCATAGACCTCCCAGAGACCCTGGTTTTAACAAACAGCATTATTACAATGTCTGGGAGGCCATTGTCAAAAGTTCCCAGGGAGGGGAGGTGCATTGGCCAGCCACTGCCCACTTGGTTTTCTGGGCAGAGTGCATTATAGTAATGAAGTTGACAGGGCTTTCACCCTATTTCATGGTATATGGTGTTGAGCCTCTCTTTCTATTTAATATAGCAGAGGTAACATTTCTTTTACCCACTCCCGACACTGACCTTATCCCCATGTCCATCCTGATCACCTGGTGAGCTCACCAGCTCCAGAAGCATCAGGACAACATAGATCTTATCCATGACTGTGTCATTGCCACCCGATATGCACTCATCAAGCAATTCAAGGTGCAGTTCAAGAACTGGATCTAGGACCAGTTGTTCAACCTGGGTGACCTCGTCCTGGTCCACAACACACAAGTCAAGAAGGAGTGAAACCAGAAAATGAAACCACAGTACCTCAGTCTGATGGTGGTCCTTTGCAGGACTGCTGGAGGGTTATACCTGCTGGCCAAGTTGGATGGATCAATATTAAAGCTTAGGTACATGGCCTTCTGGCTGTTGCCATACCACCCAAGAAGCAAGATATCTGTCCCAGTAATGGATCTAACCAGACTCGACAATGATGAGCTCGATGAATATCCAGCCAAAGAAGACTTGGAGCAGTGATGAGAAAGATGAATAGTCAGACTCATTCTCACCCAAGGGTTTGTTGGTTTCTAAGCCACATATCTCAGGCAGTGACAAGGCTGGGTAGTCTAGTGGTTAAGACGATCCCAGTACTAATGGGTAGTCCTGGGTTCAAGTCCTGGTCTGGCCAGATTTTCCCTCTGAGTTTTCCTGCTTTAACACTATGGACATTTGGTGCCAAGACATATAGACTATTCTGCCAGGGAGGTTGTGGAACTAATATTTACAGAAGTCTATAAGTATCATAGACTATTAAGAGTGATAGCCATCAATCATGATGTTATGTCCTCTTTATGAGTACCTTTTAGACACATCTCAATAAGCTCCTAGGGGCAGAGCAGCAGATGTCCAGTGCCTATCACTCTCAAACCAAGGGACTATAAAACAAGCTAACCAGACTGTTGGCCAGATGCTTCAATCATGCATCAGTTTGAACCAATGAGATTGGGTATCATGCAGGTGTCATGCCTTTCTGCAGTTGAGTTCACTATTAATATGGCATGATCAGAAACAACAGGGTACTTCCCCCTTTTCCTAAATACTGGACATTAACCAAGAACTTTTATCTGGAATGATGTCACAAAATATGAATATCCAAGTGTCTGGGCATTTGCTCAAAAAATAAAATTTGCAGTAATAACTGCCCATGATGTGATATTGGAGGCTTGCATCAAGCAGAGCCATATAGCCAACTGGAAACAGACCCTGACACCTTTCCAAGTACATGATTTGACATATATGTCAACTAAGAATATGTTCCTGCCAAATTTGGGGCAGATCAGAAAGCTAGTTCTAAAGTATATTGGACCATACTGCATCACCAAGGATTTTGAAACAACTCATTTGAGCTGGAACTGCTGCCATGTCTCCTATGGCAATGCTGTATTCCATGCCCTTGTACTGTGAATTTATTGCCTAAGTGACAACTATTTGTTTCTGGGTTGATTGGAAACTCAAGTTGTGGACTTTGAGGAAACTGAACCAGAATAGGCCATTGATGTGATCAAGTCCCATGTTGGAACTGGGACAGCAACATCATTTGAGATGGTTTGAATATCAGGTGATATTACCTGAGTGCCCTATTCAGAGCTCTAGCACCTGGACAAGCTAACCAAGTATCTTGATCTGCTGGAAGTCAAGTGTATCGTGAACCCAGCCCTAGTTTTCTGGTTGAGGTTGTCAGGAGTGAGTGAGAGAAAATGCTACATTAGCAGATTTGCTTGCTTAAGTACTGTTTGCTACCTTGCTGGGCATAGCCAGGGTGGACTCATCATGTGGTTAGAATCACCAGATGCTATTTTATTCAAATGTAACAGCAGCCAGTGTCACATGTCTCCAACAATAGACATCACAAGAGTGGAATTGCCCATCACTATTTCTGTGCAGGATATTCACATGCTCAACTCTCTTCTGCTTTTCTACAACCTCACCTATAGTACTGTAGTAGTATTTATGTAGCATTAGATCAATGTTGATGCCAGCTCAAGGCACAGTTAAGCCATTATGATGCTCTCTGATGCTTGTATATAGAGTGGATATGATTAAACTCAAAGATTTCAGTCTTGGCTGGGCCTGGATAATTTGAATAGTTGGCAAGCATCAGTCCCTGAAAGTGAGGTGTGTGTGTGCTCAGATCTAGCAATCTCCTGATAATCCTTCTTAGCTTTCCTCACCCATTTGATTCCTATGCTATTAGTGTTGTGCTTGATCCCGAAGGGTTAAGTGTGAACTTGGCGAAGGTCCTAAGACACGAAGACAAGGGGGTATCTTGCTAATAGCAAGATCAAAGGTTCATCCTGGTGAGACCAGACAATAGACTTCCCAGTGAGATGGGTGGACCTAGGACAATCCCTTGTAATCAGGATGGGATGTAGGGAGAGCAAAAGCACTCACTCAGGTGTAGAGCAAAGACACACGAAGAGGAGAGTTAAGATGTTATATGCCAAGTAGGTCTAAGCTAAGGAATACAGGTGCTACTTGGAGGTTTATATACGAGAACGAAGGGTCACTGAGTAATTGTATAGAAACTAAAAGAATAGGAAAGAACAACGGCTGACTGATCATTGAGTCAGCAAGCCAATAGCTAAAAGAGCTTGCTTAGTAAAAGAATGTTCTGGAAAATGGAAGAAGGATCAGGCACGTGATGAAAGGAACTACGAGCTTAGCATGAGAAGAACTAAGCAAGGAGAGGTAAGTCCAACAGAAGGAAAAAGAGAGCATAGCAATGAATCATAACATTACCCCCGGTTTAGGGTGTTGAGTCCATGACGAAGACTAGAAATTACTGTATGAGGGGCCCAGAGAACCTGTGATGTTACCCCACCCGACCTTGTCAATGACATCCTCGATGTCGGCCGATTCGGGAGAAGGCACACGAGGTGCAGGGACTGGGATGGGACAGTGTGAGCGCTGTCAGTGGTATGGGTGGTGGTTCAGCAGTGATAGTGGGGAGTGGGAAGAGTGATAGGAGTGACGGGAGGAGGAGGAAGACGAAGATGAAGACGGCAGAGGTAGGTGATAAGAGACCCATTCAGGACAGAGGTATTGCAGATGTCCCAGCTTTCTAACCTTACAGGTGGGGCAGACATAGAGAAGGCAGTGAACTCGCCGATGCCCAAGGACTCGGCATTTGTAACAGGCGTCCTTGTAATGAGGGTGGTTCCATGGGAGGGGAAAAAGGTGTTCACACCAGAGGTCCTCTTCCTCCCAGGGAGTACGTCCGTTAGGACTGGTAGCAGCAGCATCATCAGAATCTAATTGTTCACAGGTTATGAAGGGGATGTATTCCCCTTGGTTTTCCTTCCTGGCTTGTAAGGAGGAGTAAGCTATGTCAGCTATATACCCGTCCAACTCCTTGAGCCAATCCCCGAGGTCTAATTGGTAGGCCAGTTCTCCCAGGGCAGCTGTTCCGAGCTCCTGAATGGAGAGTAGAGCCAATCATTGCAGAGTATATTCGGGGAGATGAAGTTTCTGGATAAGGGCAGGGATTCTAGCCAACTGTCGGTATGCCTGGGTCAGATATAGGAGGGGTGATCCCAGCTAGAGGTGGCGGTCAATGGGCATGGCGAGACAGGAGTTGGTCAGATGCGCTTGGAGGATGGTATAGTATTCTTCATCAGGGTAGCCCTCCCTGAACCTGTGAGCATGGAATGGGAGGTCGGGCTCCACAGGGAAGGTTTCTTCATTGTTGTGATCAGGGGCAATGCATCCCGTGGGGTCTCCCCAGCTGAAGGAGATGACATGGTCTCCTTGGGCAGGTAAAGGACGTGGGGTGTCAATATGGTGAGGGAGTTCCATTGGGGCAGTGAAGTACAAGTCACCAGAGGATGTGGAAGTTGGGGAGGGAGTCAACGTTGACTCAGTTGAAAGGCTACTGGAGAAAGCATCAACACCAGCATTAGGTGGAAGAAATATAGGGATAGAAGACTCAATGCTCTCAACAGGGGGCAAAGGTGATGCCATCTGCTGATTGTCAGGTGAAGGGCTCTGGCTAAGTCATTGGGTGATAGTTCCCGGAGGGATGAGGGGGGATGTGACATGGGAGCGAGAGAAGGCAGGGTTGGTGGATATGGTACAGATGGCTTTGACTGAGATGGAGGAACGGAACTGAGGGAAGACCTTGGGGTGGAGGCATTTATAAGCATTGAGGATGGTCTTGGCATTAGTCAGATCCGATTCAGTTTGCCAAGAGTCTTCATCAGCGGTGTAACCCTTTCGCCTAATCAGGAATTGCCGATGGGTCGGGGTTCCTCTGTGATGTATAACCTTTTCAATTTTGTATTCTTCTTCGCCTTCTATTAACTCTGGAGGTGGAGCCGGGTAGTTTAGGCCGTGGACATCATTTTCACGATAGGGTGATAAGAGGGAAGCATGAAACACAGGGTGGATCTTCCAGGTTTTAGGGAGGTGGAGGCAGTAGGAGATAGGAGATAAGACTTCGGTAATTATGAAGGGTCCTTCTCGTTTGGGTGCGAATTTGGGGGACGTGAGAGAACATTTCAGATTTCGTGCTTCTAACCAGACCTTATCTCTGCACTTCCAAGGGGTGAATCCACGAGTGTTCCGTGATTTCATGACTTGGCGTGTGAGTTCGTGGGATGCCAGGGCTTTATCACGGAAGCGGGAGAGTATGTCTAGTCTGGTTTTGACAGCAGGTAGTGGTATTTCCGCAATGATCGTGGGTAACAGTTTGGGTTCATATCCCATCATGAGGAAAAAGGGGGATTGATTGGTTATGGAGTGAGGGTGGTGGTTATGTGCGAATTCTGCCATAGGGATATGTTCTGCCCATTCAGTGGGGTTTTGGTGGCAGAATAGTCGGAGATAGGTCTCAACTTCCTGGTTTACTCGTTCAGTTTCGCCGACAGTCTGTGGGTGGTAAGCAGTGGAGAGTGTGAGTTGATATCCAATGAGTTTTGCCAGGGATTTGGTGAATTCAGAGGCAAATTGTGGACCATGATCAGAGATGATCTTGTCATAGAGTCCGAACCGTGTGTAGACTTTGTGGAAAAAGAGGTGGGCAACGCCCTCGGTGGTGACAGTTTTCCATGTGGGACATAGAATCACCCCCTTCGTAAGCCCATGGTTGACCATGACCAAAAGACTGTCGAAGCCAGAGGACTCCAGAAGGTCAGTGATGAGGTCGCAGGAGACCTGCTGGAAGGGGCAGGTGCAGGAGGAGGCAATGGGAGTGAGGGGGGTGACAGTTGGGTGGGTGTTCGCCTTCATCTGCTGGCAGAGGCCGCAGCCCTCGACGAAGCGGTGGATGAAGGATACAAGTCCAGGCCACCAGTAGTCCCGGGAAACAAGCTGGCAGGTTTTAAGATAACCTGGGTGGCCAGCAGAAGGATGGTCATGGAAGGAGTCATTCATGAAGCGTTGGAAAGTGGCGGGGGAATTCGTTAGTCCAAGGAACATAGCGGTGGGTTCGAATAGGCCTTTGTGAGTGAGAAAGGCGGCCTTCCAACAATCAGATTCTTTGATCCTGACATTGTTATACCCCCATTGGACATCAAACTTGGTGAATATTTTGACACCTTGGAGTCATTTAACGAGGTCTGAAATAAGAGGGAGGGGGTAGGTGTCTCGGATTATATGTTCATTGAGGTATATGTAGTCCTGGCAAGGATGTAGTTTTCCATCCTTCTTGTTGACAAAGAAGAAGGGGGATGACTGAGGGGACTTTGATGGACATATTTTTCCTGCACGAAGGTTTTCTTTGAGAAAGTCTTCAGTGGCCTTTTTCTCAGCCTTGGTAAGGGAGTAGAGCTTTGCTAGTTGTGGTTTAAATGTCTTGTCGAGCTCAATGGGGTGGTCATATGGGTGAGAGGGAGGGAGGTGGTCAGCAGACTCCTTGGAAAACATGGATATGAAGTCTGTGAACTCTGGGGGGATGTGAACTTCCTTCTTTTCAGCAAGAGCTTCAATGGCAAGGTCTGTC
The DNA here is from genome assembly GCA_038089395.1 of Pulveroboletus frians. Lineage (NCBI taxonomy): Eukaryota > Fungi > Basidiomycota > Agaricomycetes > Boletales > Boletaceae > Pulveroboletus > Pulveroboletus frians. Next base: position 9,004 of record JBBPKT010001128.1, read on the forward strand.
GCTGTGGTAAGACATTTGATAACAACTTCATCTTCCCAAGCTTTCCATTCCTTATAGGTCGGCCACCTATGCCCTTCCCAATCTTGGAGATAATTAAACAAAGTGCTATCCCGGTCTTGTTCAACCTGGACATGGTGAACTTGAACCGGGTCTGGGGTATTTGCAACCTTGGCTACATGTTCCATGAGCCATTTTGTCTCAGAGGGGGATTCAGTTGGTTCAGCAGGTGGTAGGGCATCGGAGATGGGGAGGAGAAGGGTGCTGGTTGACTAGTCAATGAGTGGGTTGGCTTTCCATAGCCAGGGCATCCCGAGGATGAAAGAGTTATCTCCGCAGTGCATGACATGGAAGGTTTCAGAGTAGGAGAGGCCTTCAATGATGAAGGGTAGGATAACAGAGAATTTAATTGGCCCTCCTTTGTTTGGGGTGTTATCTGTGTTCCAGACCGGGACAGGTTTCGGGAGCCGGGTGAGTGGGATGTGGTGTTTCTTGATGAACCCCCAATCTATGCAGGATCGGGTGGCTCCAGAATCTACAAGGGCATGAGTTTTGACGACTTTCTGACCAGTAGCGAAGACAATGGGGATTTGTATTGCTTGGGGGTCTTTAGCTACTAATACATGGTAATTAGAGGAGGAAACGTGTGTCAAGGGCATTCCTCCTTTCAAAAACCCTTGTCCCATCCAGAGAAGGTTACCCTCTTGATAGTTTCCTCAGGAGGGTCTTCTTCCTTCTCATCATCGGGAACAGGTTTGAGTTTAGGAAGCGAGGGGGTTTCAACAACCTTCTTGACAGAGGTCTTTTTTTTTCCCAGGGTTGGGAAGGTAGGGCAGGCATTAGACATATGCCTGGGTTGGCGGCAGTGAAGCAGAGTTTCATTGTCATACATCGCTTCCGTTCTTCTGGGGTTAACTTACCAATCTTGACAACATCTACGTCCATGGCATCTGGGTCCTTTGCGGAGGCGGTAGAAGATGCAGCAGGTTGGAAGTAGTTATATGTTCCTTTCTGCTTGTAGGCATCAGCTCACTCCCACTGGATGATGAAACAGATGGCTTTCTTGTACCATTCTTCGATGGTGACTGGGGGGGTATCCATGGAAAAGATATGTTGACAAAGAGAATTCAGTATCCCAGCAGCGAAGAAGTTGGTGAGGATGATGTCATCTTCGAGGGTGCTGAGGGAGACTTGGTTCTTGAATTCTGAAATGTAACTATTGATATCGGAGAGTTTTGAGATGCAGGTGTCCTGCATTCATCAGACTGCTTTTGTGATGGTATCTTTGTGTTGGAAAGTCTCCTTAAAAGTTTCTACAAACTTCTTGTATGTTCCAAATCCATTAGTGGGGTTGGCGAGTTTCTGAGTTTGGAAGGTGTTGGCCCAGGTGGCTGCTGATCCACTCCTCATGAAGGAGAGGGTGAAGGCGATTTTTTTTGCATTGGTGTTGTAGAGATCCTCATTAGTGATGAGATAGAACTGGATGGAGTTAAGCCATGGGATGGCTTTCTTATAGGAGCCATCATAGTCATCTGGTTTCCCAAGATGAAGCTCAGTGGATTTGGTAGTCATTGGTGGGGAGGTGAACGGTGGGGTGGGTCCCATACTGGGGTTTAGACTAGAGTTACTCTTGCCTGGTGTTCTGCATTGGTGAGGGCTCTGGGGAGGGTTTGGTGGGTCGCTATGGGAGTGGGAGACGGTGGGGTTGGTTCTCTAGGGATGGATATTCCTTCAGAGAAAAGTGC